>PVKE010002881.1:0-77572 GCA_004027555.1 Craseonycteris thonglongyai
CGGGGATCGAATCCCGGCTCCGGCCCAGGCAGGACCCACATGCTGAACTGGGGAGTTCCCACAGTTCGGTTCTCTAACTGTCTCTGTCTCTGTCTCTCTCTCTATCTGTCAAAAGTAAAATAGAAATAAATATGCACTGAAGACAAAAAGATAATTTCTCTCTCTATAAATGTGAAAAGATAAAAAAAAAAAAAAGAAATGACACACACACACACACACACATCACTGGTAGAATCAACAGTTGGTAAAAATTGGACAAAAAGAGCCCGATTGATGAATTAAACATTTACTGCAAAAATCACATGAAAAAAATGTTTCTGATAAAAATGATTTTAATCAAGTCAAAATGAACTTTGAAAATAATTTGGAAACAGTTTAACTGCACTGAATAAAAAAGTGATCCAGGACTCTAATTGGCTAAATGCAGTTTATAAATCAAAAGTATTTTTCAACAAAAATGTGTTGTATTTTTTTTTCCTACCATGCTTATGAAAATGAAATCAAAGTGTCCCCAGAATAAAACCATCCTTCCTGTGGAAATGGCAGTGTGAGTATGAGAGGGTCAAATGTCCTGTGCATCTTTCTGGTGTTTGATTTTTTTTTTTAAGATTTATTTTATTGTTTTTGACAAAGGGAGGCAGAGACAGACAGAGAGAAGGGAGAGGGCACAGAGCAGTCTCCATAGTTGTATGTCATCAGTTTTTGACATAGTTTCATTCCACACAGGTGGGCAGGGGACCATGCAGGGCAAGAACCAGGTTGGAGCCTCCCACATAGGAAGTGCACCTCTGCAAGAACCGAACTGGGGGCCACACCCCAGTTCAGCATATAGGTCTGCACCAGCCAGGAATTTGATCCCCAGACCCTGGGGCTACAAAACAAGCACTCAACCCACTGGGCCATCCCGGCTTCCCCTGATTTCATTCCCTAGACCCCAAATGCCCATATCTCCAGGCAAGGCCCTAGAAACAAATTGGTCATGGCCTCTTTCCAGAGGGCCCTGAGCCCCACCAAGGCTTGTACCTCTGCAGATCCCTCTGTCTCCCATATCTTGGCTACCAGTCCAGTCTGAAGTTGTGGCTCAGACCAAACTGTTCTTTCTTGAGAGAGAACTTCTGAAAACAAGGGCAAACCCTGAGACTGTGGCCCTTATGATGGCTCCTCAGACTCCACGCTGAGGGACCAGCTCAGGAATTGTCCCTTGCTGGTTACTTGGTCCTCACCATATCCTGGTGTCACTCTTGCCCTCCTCACTTAACATTCTGCATCCCATCTTTTACCATGTCTACAAAGGTCTGCAATCCCCTCCCAGGTCACCCAGAAATCATGAGAAAATATCCATAAATTCATGTCAGCTTCAAACTCAGCAAATCTAAAGTCACCTTGTAGCTTTGTCAGGACTATAAAATGCCCAGCACATAAACAGACTTAAAAAGGAGAGAAGTAGGGGAAGCTGGGATGGCTCAGGGGGTTAAGTGCTTGTTTTGCAGCCCCAGGGTCCAAGGATCCAGTCCTGGCCCTGGCCCGAGTGGGCCCATATGCTGAACTGGGGTGTGGTCCCCAGTTCAATTCTTGCTAGGGCGAGCTTCCCATGTGGGAGGCCCCTGGTTCAGCACCCCAGCTCATGAGGGCGTGCCTCCCATGCAAGAGGCCCCCAGCCCAATTCTTGCCCTGTGCACCCCCGTCCTACCTGTGTAGAATGAAACTATGTTGAAAACTGATGAGTACAACTATGAAGACTGCTCTGGGTCCTCCCCCTTCTCTCTGTCTCTCTCTGTTAAAAACAATAAAGTAAATCTTAAAAAATAAATAAATAAAAGGAGAGAGGTAAATATCTGTTTAAAAATAAAAAGAGGGAGGGCGATTTGGACTTGTGATGAAGACAGAATACATTATATTATATTTATTTTTACTACCCGAGTTTTAGAAATATGTTTTGGGACTTTTCTTAACCATTCCAGAATGTTTTTTTTAAGTTTTCTCTGTTCCAGAATTTTAATAGATGCAATGTAGATATTATAGTAAGAGAGAGGGAGAGAGGAAAGACATACAGAGACTGAGAGAGAGTAGAGACAACAGCAGAGAGCGTGTAGACAGATTCAGAGTGCAGACACGGGTAGAGAGAGAAGAGACAGGCAGAAAGAGTGTAAACGGGGACAAAATGTAGATGGGATAGAGTAGAAAGGCAAAAAAAGATGGATAGGGGCAGGCAGCAAAGGGATGGGTCAGACATTGCTTCCCAAACCAGACAGACCCCCTACTATTTAGAAGGTTGAGATCTAGACCTTAGAAGGTTCTGGCACACCTCACTCCGGGTCCCAGTCCTCCTGTTCCCAATTCATTCTCCCCGTTTTCAGTTCCCATTCTGAATTTATGATGTCACCCTCTTGTGACAGGATCGTTCCCTGCTCCACTCCTCCAGGGCCTATCCCTGCATCTTGAGGTGGAAGAGTGTCCTTTTTGTTAAGTCTTGCCTGCTGTCAGGGACTGTCCCTACATGTCCCTCCCCAGCCCCCATCGTTTCCTTCCCTATTAAAGTGTCTTGGATCCATCATTCATTTATTCATTCATTCATCAAACATTTATAAGCAGTTTCTATGTGCAGGGCCCATGCTCAACAATACTGGGGACTCTGGAAAGACCTGACTTAGGCCTTGCATGCCCCTTCACCCTTCAGCTATCAGTTTGAAGAGAATAGGGAGGGCCGTAGTGATAATACAGCCTGACTAGAGCTTTAATGGGGGAACGAACATAAGGCACTGTGAGCCTCAGAGAAGATACTTAACCGGCCTAGATAGAGTAGGGCAGGGACCCACCTGTCTTCGGTGTGACTCCCACCCCAACAGCTCCGCCTCAACCACAGAGGTGGGCTCAAAATGTCCTACTACCCCTTCTTTAGCCTAAAGATTTTCTGGCAACGCCCCTTCTCAGACCCCACCTCATCTGGCTCCGCCCCATCGTTATCTAGACCACGCCGCCTTCAGCCCCCTTTCCCTAATTCATTCAATTCAAGACTCAAACCTCACGGCCAGGAGGCTAACCTCACAACAATCTCACGATCCCATTGGCCAGAGAGTATCACTTTACTGCCCTCCTTTAGGGTCATTGGCTCTCTAAGTGTCAATCTTCTTTATAGAGTACCAACAGTTGCCATGGCTTGGTTTGAGGGGCAGATAATAATGGACATCTCAGGACGATTCGTTATTGGGCAGAAAGCCGGTTCTGGGAGGGGCTTAATGCCAAACGCTTGGCTGCCTATCTAGAGTGCCTCAGGGCCGCAGCCTTCTCTCAGAGACACACCCCTCTTTCCTCGCTATTGGGTCTGCTAGGTGTTGATCAACAGAATTCCACATTATTATAGGCAAAATGACCCGTCCTTCACTGCTTTCCTAATTTCAATTTGCTTTTTTCTTCAGAGGCGGCAACCTCTAGAGGTAGTCAGGTCCCGCCTCACGGAATGGCCACAGACTGGCCAAACACCCAGTCACTCTTATCAAGTGGGCGGAGCCACAGGGCCTGGGGGCGGTGAATTGGCTGACTGAGCCTCGGGGGCGGGGCAGCGGCTCCTGTCAGCCGGTGAAATGGCAGCGGCGGAACCGGTGGCGGCAGCGGTCCCGGGGGGCGGCTGAGGGGGCCGGGCCGGGGCTGCGGGGCAAGCGGCGCGGCTGGGATCCGGCGGCGCAGCCCGGCACTGCGAGGCTCGGCACGGCGATGGCGGCGCGCTTGGCGCAGGTAGGGAGGCGGCGCGGGCCGGGCCTCCCGGGCGCCTTCTTAGGCCGGCGGCTCGGCGCTGCGGCCCATGGGGTCCGGGCAAGACCCGGAGTCCGGCCGCGTCGCCCCGGAACCCGCGCTGGGAGCCCTCAGCACTCCTAGCACGTACCCCGGCCGTCAGCCTCATGCCCGGCCTCCGCCCACCCTCGTTCCCGACGCCTCCCGACTTCTCAGGGACACTCCCGGACCCTTCCATTCACCCCCCCTTCGCACCCCGCCCCCTCTCGGGGGAGGCCCCCACATGCCCAGGACACCCACCCACCCTCTTTACTGACATCCTCAGGAACCCTCCCGGGACCCTTCAGGGCCTTCCCCCAACCCCACCCAGTAAACCCACCCCCCCTCAGGTCCAGGAGACCCTCCCTCGCCCCCAATGTCCTAATCCCTTAGGATCCTTCCCATCTGCAGACTCCTTGCCACCCATCCCTTCTCTCTCTTCCCATACTATCTCTGGGCCCAGATCTGCCCCCACCCCCAAGTATACCAACCTCAGCGCCCTCCCTACCCCTCCCTTCTGACCCCACAGGATCCCTACCTGACCTCTGTAAATCAGGATGCTTGCCTGCAGGCCTCACCTCAGCCTGCTGGCTCATCTCCCACTCCCAGCAGACCCCTGCCCAAGGACACCCCTAAAAATTACTCCTCAGGGTCCTCCCAACACATTCCAGTAGCTCCACAACACCCCTGATTCTGACTCATCTGGATCCCTGCTTCCTGGAAATCCACCCTCACCTCATGCTCAGGAACATCCCATACAAGATGTTCTGAACCCCCCTCCCCACCCAGAGACACACATCTTTCTGAGCCCCTCACAGCATGTGTACACACACACATACCAGAGCCAACAGTTCTCCCACAGAAAGGTACCCATGAACCCTCCAAAACTCATGCTGACAGGCGTACTGGCCCCCAACACAGACATTCAGGAGCCCCTGACGCACACACGCATGCACACACACACACATACACTTGGATTTTTAACACACACAGAAAAACTCAGGACCTCCAACACAGACCAGGCAATTGGGACCCCCCACACCCACTCACACACATACACACTCACACAGGGCTCCTCAACACCCCTCCTTGGACCTTACCTGCCCAGGCTCTCCTGGAGTCCCCAACAGCTCCCAGCTCTAGCAGAGACTTGGAGGTATGAGCTGACTGCCCTTGCCCCAGGCAGCCAACCTGTCCAGCCACACCAGCCTCCCTGAGCTGGTGCCCCCACTGGGGCCCTGAAGGTGGTGAGGTGACCCAGAATCTGCCAGAACTCCTGTGGATACGCTCTGGGCCTCTTCCCCTTTATCTATCTCTCCCTGCTTTGCCCTTCTTCCAAGGGAAGGACACTCACTCTTTCTCTTCTACCAAAGTCACCCAAAAAGAACCCCTGCCTGTCCCCTGATTTATGCCACCCGCTGGCAAGAGGGGGCCGGTCAGACTGTTCCTCGCCCTCCCTGGTCCTGGTCTGACCAGACTGGTAGGACCAGCATGCTGACCCCATCACACCTGCTAGCTAGCCTCAGATGACAGGGCCACTGCTTCTGCCCAGGGGCAGCCCCTGACAGGCCATGTGAGTTCTCTCACCCACAACCAGTATGTTATGCCAAAACAAAACAGCTTCCTTCTCTCCTGGCATTTGGGACCTGGTGGGACTGGGTTCGGGCCTGCCAGAAGCAGACAGTTCTTTGTTAAGGAATATTTTCAGCAGGAAAAATGTGCTGAAGAGGCTTGGCTGGAACATGAGGCTTGATTTTTCCCTCAGCTGGGCTCTGATGGAGTTAGAGAACTCGTGTCCATGCATCCTTCTGGGTTGTGTTGGCTCTTCCCACCTGTCCTGCCCCTACCACTACCCTCACCCTCAGGTCCAACCTGTGAGTTCCCCTGGGCTTCTGTGGTTGACTGCAGGCAGTTTGGAAGGAACAGCAGGTGGCTTGGCCCTGGCACAGGGATGAGGCAAGACAGAGAGAAAAGCAGATCACAGAACTGGTGAGCTGGCATGGCCAGGACTGCAGAGAGTAAGGAAGAGCCCCGGGTCCTGCCCATCTGCATGAATCCAGATCAGTCCAGCCCCAGCACTGCCTGTGTGGGCTCCTTCAAATAACATAAGCATGCCTAGAAAATGCAGGTCAACAGGGCCAGGCTTCTTTATGTTTATTCACCAGTGGCTTCTGGGTGGCCTGGGGGGAAGCACATCTTGACTTGGAGCCTCAACTTCTCCATCCGGAAAATGGGACAAATTCTTAGGGCAGTAGTTTATACTATAGGGGTGCCAGGGAGGGTGGGCTATGGCTTTGAATGTCCCCTGGGCATTATGTGGAAGGGGTCAGTTGGGGCTAAGAGGGCAGTCTCCCACCTACAGGTGGCAGTAAAATCACCAGCCACCCTTGTCCCCAGTTGTAATTAGTTGATGCCGCACTGGATAATGGCTGACTCTCTGTGGCCAAGCTGTCCTGCAGGACATTGGCTTGAATCAGAGCTGAGATGGTCTGTTCTGTTGGGGACAGAGGGCAGTGTGACAGTGCCCACATCCATGTGTAGCTCCACTGCTGAGTAGGGAAAGGTCTGTTCTGCCCACTTGCTGAAGGAAGAAGTAAATAAAGATTCCTGAAGGTCATGAGGCACACAGGAAATAAATTCCAGAGCCTCCCCCAGGGTGGGGCTTTGTGCAGGTATAGTGGGGTCGGGACACTCCCCAGGAGAGACTGTGAACTCCTTAGGAAAACACAAGAAGGCTCTGGGGAGGGTTTGTGAATGATACCTCTGCATTTCTACCCTAGGCTGGGATACAGGTCTGTATCTTTGTGAATGTACTTTGGTGAGTGCAGGGGCCAAGGGGGAATGTGATCTCAACTTCCTTGTGCAGAACATGGATGCTGATTTTTTCAGGGGAAGCCCCACCACATATCGGGAATTGAGTCAGATTCTGGGGTCTGAAGGGATGTCACAGGTGGTCCTGTTCTGCATCTAAAGACCTTCTCAAAGTCATGAGACAAGAGCTGGACACAGTAGTGTACACTGGTCAGGCTGATGTCACATGCCACATGCTAGGCCCTACGGCAAACACCACTTACCGGTACATAGTATCTCTAATCCTCCAGACAACCTGGAGGACCTGGGGTTCCAGCACCATGCCCTTACCATCATGTTCTGCTGCCTGCTGTGCGGATGCAGGAGAAGAATTGTGTACAGCGTGCTGCTGCAGAAGCACAGGAAAGGGCCCTGCGCATTTCTGGGGTGTCAGGGAAGGCAGAGCAGGGATGATGTATGGGGCGTTCTAGACAGCCAAGGTACTTGGCCAGAGGCCCAGGAAACAGGAGTAAATGTGGTACAGTCAGAGAAGCGTGCCTCGTTTGATGGGCCTCATCCTACCAGCCTTCATGTCCCAAAGGCGATCCACGGGGCACACACTGTGGGCGCTCCCTGGTCATAGGGATTTGTAGCTGGAAGAACTTAGCAAACCCCACCCTGCCCGGAAAAGTCTGCTGCACGCATGCTCTAGAAACCAAGTGGAGGCAGTGGAAGGAGGAAGGTCAGTTAGGAGAACTAATCCCACTGGGACCAAGGAAGAGATGGGCCCCTTTCAGGGAGATTTCCAAGGCCTTGCTGGCTACTCGCCTGTACTTTTCTTTCATTTCTCAGCGCACCAGATGTGTTTGTGAGATTGTTTCATTGAGGTCTGTCTCTCACACCAGCCCATGAGTCCCACAAGGGCAGGCCAGGTGTCTGCTCATGGTTGAGTCCCAGGCAAGCCTAGGGCACATAGTAGATGCTCAGTAAATGCTTGGTTGGTTTTAGAAGCTGACAGTCATCCCTACTTACCCTCTTTTGAAAGAGGGCCTGGAGCTCTTCAAGAGGTCAGTCTGTCAGCCTCGGAGAGCTTCCAAAGACGGGGTAGATCCACCTCACCCTGCCGACAGGCCCAGAGAGCCTTTGTAGCAGGAAAGATACCATCTTAGCCTTGAAGAGCCAAGAACTTTTGCAAGATGGTGCTTTCTTTATTCACCTGTCCCTGGACAACTTATGGGGGCTTTACATTTTTTTCCTTTGTCATTCTCAGGGACTCTTAAGATATAGAGAAATGAAGGATTTGCCAGGAATGAACTTGCTTTGGTGGCAGAAAGTACAGGGTAGTAGACATTTTTTTTCTATTAGGTCAGAAGGGATTCCACAGGTCAGAATGGTCTCCCCTCAGATTTTAGCCTGAAGGTATTTGCTGCTGCTGCATTTATTGCCAGTAACAGTGATTATAGTTTTACTGAGTTTAATCTTTAAACAGTTACCACATAAGGGGTGGGTCTACTGAGGAGGGGAGGTTTGTTTATTAATTCCACAAATATTGAATGGTGTGCTCGATGCTGGGATCCAGTAGTGGGCTACACAGCCCCTGCCTTCGTGGAACTTTCTATCCAACAGTGAATAAATGTTATGGGCCAGCTCCTGTCTCAAACACTTGACAGGTTTTTGTTCAGGTATTCCTACCAACAAAACCTGTGAGGTAGGTGTTATCATTAACCCTGTTTCCAGGTGAAGAGACCGAGGCAGAGGGCATTGTACCCAAGATCACAGGCAGAAAGTGGTAGAGGAGGGATTTGAACCCAGGCTGCTGGCTCTGAAGACCTCGCAGGAAGCCAAGAGATCTGGGATCAGTTAGCCACACACACAGCCATGATATGTGGATGTGGAAACATTCAGAGTATCACACAGGAGCAGCTAGAACTGGGGGCAAGAAGAAGCGGGCAGGACCTCTGAATTCCAGCTGCTGTCCTTGTTACTGCAGGACCAGCTGGCCCATGAGTTGCCAGGAAAAGGACATGAGATGCCAGGCCATTTTCCCTGGGTTGGAGCCAGGCAGGGCTATGGTGATCTTCTGGGAAAATGGGGTCACCTGACATCTTTCAAGGCTTCACATTCAGAAATGATTCTGTGTCCCCATAATCATTAGAGGTGGAGGGTCAGCTGGGGAGGGGGTGGGGTGGGGCAAAATTAAAGGCAGCATGAGGCCTTTGTTCCTGAAGTCTCTGAAAATACCAAGCTCTGAAAGATGGCACATACACACTCACTCGCTCTCCCTGTTGAAAAATAATGACTGCCATTACTGAGTGCCCACTACGCTCGGTGCTTCATGTATATTATTTCCAAAGTAAAAGAAGGCAGAGAGAGTGTCAGCACAGTAATAAGGCAAAGGCTCAGCAGTCAGAAATCCAACTTCAAATTCTTCTTCTCCTGTGGTCTAGTGGAGGGACCCTGTGAATGACCTTCTGCCCACCGTGGCACCTGTCATATGTTAGAGCTGTCTTTTACTTTTCTGTCTGTACTGGTACAACAGAATGTTTCTCTTTTTTTAATTCTTAGAATAGGCTTTATTTTTTAGAACAGTTTTATACTTACAGAAAAACTGAGGGGATTGTACAGAGTTCCTGCAGACCCCACACCCAATTTCCCCCATTAGTAACATCTTAAATTAGGCTGGTATCTTTGTCAGAATTAGCTGGCCAATATTGATACATTATCATTAACTACAGTCCACAGTTTATTCAGAGCGCTTTAGTTTTCCCCTAGTAGCCTTTTTCTGTTCCAGGACTCCATCCTGGATCCCACATGACCTTTCAACAATATCACATCTACTTAGACTGGGACAGACTTTCCTTGTTTTTGATGACCCTTGACACTTTTGAAGAGGACTAATCAGGAATTTTCTAAAATGTCCCCTAATCTGGATTTGTCACATAGTTAAACTGGGGTGATGTGTTTTGGGGAGAAAGTGTCCTTCTCAAGCCATCATACCAAGGTCATGTGCTCTCACCATGACTTATCGGTAGAGCAGCACATAATTTTTGTCTTTATTCAGCAGACATTTACTAAGCATTTAACTAAAGGCCAGATGCTGCATTCGACTCTTGGAGTAGAAAACTAAGATAGTCCCTTGCCTCAGAATGTTCATGACCCAGTAGGGCAGGCAGGCATGTATAGACATAATCACCATAGAATGTGTCTTGAGCTGAGGTGTAGTGGTTGGTATTTTCAGGGAGAGAGGAGAGAAGTGAACCAGGACACTGGAGATGGGAGTTTGACAGGAAAGATTTCACAGAAAAAAGTATTCAAACCAGGTTTTAGAGAATGCCTGTCCAGTCAGAGGGAATGGCATGTGCAAAGACACAGACAAGAAGAAGGATGTGCTCCCAGAGGGCTGAGTGAGGTGGGACTGAGGTGTGAGAAGAGGTGAGGCTGGCAGAGCTGTGTACACCATGCAGAAACACTGGGGCTCCAGGCTGCAGTGGGGAGCAATGAAAGCGGTTGGGGCAAGTCCCAGGAGGTTAGCGCCAGGCCTGGCCTGAGCAGGTAGATGACAGCACCGTGGACCCAAGCAGGCCCACCTGCAGCAGGAAGAGGGGCCTGCTTTAGTCAGGAGAGAGTAGACTTGCAGGAGCATCCACACAGTGGGGGCCAAGAGGGTTTTCCTAAAAGGAAAGCCCAGTCAGGTGCCTGCCTTGGCCCACAAGGCCCCATGGCCCCTGCAGAGCTGTCCAGTCACTTCTGGAGTTGTCCATCCCTTCCCCACTGCTCTGTACCAGGTTCCTCTGCAACCACAGGCCACCCCTTATCTGCTTTTTAAGTGAGCTATAATTCATATAACATAAAGTTAACCTTTCTAAGGTGAATGATTCAGTGGGTCCTTAGATTATCCACAAAACTATGCAACAGTCACCACTGTCTACTTCCAGAATGCTTCGTTACCCCAAAAAGAAATCCTGTAAGCAGTTTCTCCCCCATTTTTATCACCCCCAGGCTCCAGCTCCCAGCAACCACTAATCTACTATGTCTAAGGATTACCCATTCTGGACATTTCATATAATTGCAGTCATGTTGCTTATGGTCTTTTGTGTCTGACTTCTTTCACTCTGTATCATGTCTTCAAGGTCCATTCATGTTGTAGCACAAACTTGTCCAACCTGCAGCCTGTGGGTCACGTGTGGCCCAGGATGGCTTTGAATGCAGTCCAACACAAATTCATTAACTTTCTTAAAACATTATGAGAGTTTTGTGACTTTTTTTTTTTAGCTCATCAGCTGTCATTAGTGTTAGTGTATTTTATGTGTGGCCCAAGACATTTTTTCTTCCAATGTGCCCCAGGGGAGTCAAAAAATAGGACACCCCTGTTATAGCACATATCAGAGCGTTCTTCCTTTTTATGGCTGAGCAATATTCCTCTGTATGGATGGACCACATTTTGTGTATCTATCATCTGTGGATGAATAATTGAGTTGTTTCTACTTGTTGGCTATTGTGAATAATGCTGCTACAAACAGTCATGTACACATTTCTGTGTGGATGTACGTCTTGCATTCTCTTGGGTAGATAGATACCTAGGAGTAGAATTGCTGGATCACAGAGTAACTCTGTTGTTTAACTTTCTGAGGAACTGCCAGACTATTTACCATTCTACCTAATCTTTTATTCCAAGTGTTTCTCTCAATCTGTAATAGAAAGTTTGGATGATCATTTTTTTTTTATTATTGTTAAACTTATTGGGGTAACATTGATTGATATCAGTTACATTGTCTCCAGGTGTACAATTCTACATTACATTGTCTATACATTGCATTATGTGGATAATCATTTCTTGATCTCCTCCTTCTGTATATGCTCTGGGTGGACAGAGGCTGCGTAGTTTTTCTGGCACCTGGTAGGCATCCAGTAAATACTGGTGAGTGGGCAGGTAGGTTCAATTCCTTAAAAATTTCTCAACTCTTAGGTCATACCAAGTTCAGCAGGGGACACTGCAGTAGTGGAACCCAGAGAGTGGCTATTCCTGCCCTGGTGGGGGGTCTGATGGAGATGTTTGGGAGGCAATCTCAGCTGGTGATAGGGGAAAAAGGAAAAACTGGGAATGGAGGTGTCACAATCACCAGTGTGTATTTGGTCATTTAAGCTGTGAGAGTGGTATCACCAAGGGCATGAAGGAATAAGGCCAAGGCAGGGCCTGTGGAGGAAGTAGCACCATGTGGGAGGTTCAGAAGCCCTGGGCAGAGAGGCTAGAGACCCAGTAGCCCTGCCTCTTAGAAATTAGATGGGGGAGGACTTCAAGAAGGAGGAGGCAGGGATGCTGGGATGGCTCAGCAGGTGAAGCACTTGCCTTGCAGCACCAGAGTTCGAGGATTGAGTCCCAGCCCCGGCCCGTGTGGACCCATATGCTGAACTGTGGTGTGCCTCCCATGCAGAAGGCCCCTGCCCCAGTTCTCACCCTGTGCAACGCCCCCATTCACCTGTGTGGAACAAAACCATGTCAAAAACATGGGGATGCCGGAATGGCTCAGCAGGTCATGCACTTGTCTTGCAGCCCCGGGGCCCAAGGATTGATTGAATCCCGAACCCCGCCTGTGCAGACCCATATGCTGAACTGGGGTTTGGCCCCAGTTACATTCTTGTTGGGGTGAGCGTCCCATGTGGGAGGCCCCCTGGCCTGCTCTCGGCCCTCCCCCTTCTCTCTGTCTCTCTGTCTGTCTCTCTCTCTCTGTCAAAAACAATAAAAATAAATCTAAAAAAAGAAAAGAAAACTGATGATGTACAACTATGGAGACTGCTTTGGGCCCTCCCACTTCTCTTTGTTTCTCTGTCTCTGTCAAAAACAATAAAAATAAATGTAAAACAAGAAAAAAATGAAAAGAAAACTGATGATGTACAGCTATGGAGACTGCTTTGGGCCCTCCCCCTTCTCTCTGTCTCTGTCTCTGCCTCTCTCTGTCAAAAACAATAAAATAAATCTTTAAGAAAAGAAGAAGGAAGAGGCATGAGAGGAGAGGGAGAGAGAGGTGGGAGATGTCTGGCATCTGTCTGCCCCCATGTATCCCACCCAGCTCACCAGCATAGCCTCTTCCCACCTCTCTGGCTTGGCACAGCTTTCTGTCGTGGGCTGCCTTATGGGGGCAGAGCAGATGGTGGTGCCAGCAGGGGCAGGGTGAGGAGGCTCACTGCCCACTCTGCAGGGGCCAGGATTCCCCTTGGGTAGCTAAGATAGAGCATAGGCAAAGAACATTGAAGTTGGGGACATTGAGAGGGGACCTCTATGTGGATCTCAGAGGCAGTAGCCCCTTGGCACTTGAGGGGACCTGCCTTGTCTCTGGGTCTATGTCCCCATCTAGCAGGGGGAATGGGTTCATGCCTTTGGAGGTAGGATCTTGTCACCTCATTTCACTGCATGTCCTGTGCCTACAACAGCGCCTGGCCCTCAGACGGCCCTTGTTAAGTGCCAGGGAAGGAATGGTTGAGCCAGTAAGAGTTATGGTGCCTTGGATAGGGAGGCAGGGCCGCCCACAGAGCTAGGATGGCAGCAAGCCAGGGTCCAGCCCAATCTACTCAGCTACAGGGGTGGTGAGGTCTGGTCAGTGCAAGAAATGTGTGTGTGTGTGCGCATGCGCAAGAATATACGTGTGCATGAATGTGTGTGTATATGAGTATGTGTGTCTGTGTGAGATTGTGTGAGTGTGAATGTGAAGGTATATGAATGTGCCTGCCTGTATTTCTGAATGTGTGTGTGTGTGTCTGCCTGCCTGTATGAGTGTGAATAGGTGTGTGTATGTGAACACATTCATTCATCAGGAGGATAGCTTCCAGGGCCAGGCAATGTTTGGAGAGTCTGAGGATGAGTCAAGAGAAAGTTCCTGAAGGATCAGAAATTTCTACCTCTCAGACTGCAAATTTCAGCCCTGTGTATTGAGTTCATTTTATTTCCTGTATGAAATACACATTAAGATATGAGAAATAGAGGAAGCCAGGATGGCTCAGCAGGTTGAGAGCTCACTTTGCAGCCCTGGGGAATGAGGATCAAATTCAGGCCCTGGCCCGTGTGGACCCCTATGCTGAACTGGGGTGTGCTTCCCATATGTGAGGCCCCCAGTTCAGTTCTTGCCGCCCCACCTCGTTTAGCCCCTGGCTGGAGGGGGCGTGCCTTCCATGCAGGAGGCCCCCACCCACCTGTGTGGAACAAAACCATGTCAAAAATTGATGACGTACAAATATGGACACTGCTTTGGGCCCTCCCCCTTCTCTCTCTCTCTGTCTCTGTCAAAAACAATAAAACAATCTTTGAGCGGGGAAGGGGATGGAATGTGAAATAGCTGAGCACATTATGCTAGTGGATTGCCCCTGGTTTTTGGTTTTTGGTTTTTCTTTTTTTTAAATCAGAAACCGAAACCAGAACCATTATCTCAGGCTCTTTGGGGGTAAAGGCAGGCCAGCGCTATCTGAGGCTTGAGTCCCCTGGGCTCAGCAAATAGAGAGTGGTCACAGGCCATGTGGTCTCTTCTCTGAGATCCCTAGTGCTCCCCAAATCCAGCTGTACTTATGAGGCTCCAATCCTTACCTCTACCACCTCCTTACTACTTCCCCACTCTGAAGCCGCTCCCTGCCTAGAGGTCTTTCCAGGTCAGCACTTCTCATCCAGAGCCTGTCTCTGCCCTGGCTGGCCATAGACTTTTACTCTGCAGGAGGCCCTGAAGTGGCCACCACTGCCCCTCTTTCAGGAACAATTAACTCTCGGCTAGGTGATGCACATACATGGCTTGGTCTTTGGAGCAGGTAGCCCCAGCCAGCTGGGCAATGGGAGAGAAAGGTCTTCTGGTTCTGCTAGGAGCCACCACTTAAGAGTTTGTATTACTTACCGAAAGCCAAAGCCCTTGACACCCAATAGACTGAGGGGGTCCTTGGGGCCAGAGGCAGAACCAGTGAACCTGGGGAATCACAGAGTTCTGGGGAGGGAGAGTTCTGGGCAGCCATAAGGTAAAAGAAGAATGCCCCCCCCCCACACACACACACACACACATACCCAATGACAGAGCAGCACAAGAGAAGAAGGCCAAAGTCAAGTTCAGCCAACCCCTGGGCCCATGGGTATTGGCTCGAGGCTGAGCTCAGTCTGCAGAAAGGTGCCCAGTGACCAAAGGGTGGCCAGGCAGCTGTGCAGGGGTCTCCTGTCATCCTGTCACTAGAGGACCAGTTCCCCCCTCTCCAGGGACCAGGCAAGGGCCCCTGTGCAAGTTAAGCTGTCAGAGCCAGGTCAGGTGGGGTCTAAGCGCACATAGTGGGCTCCTGTTACAGAGCATGCAATGGGCATGAAGTGGCAGGGCAGAGAGCAGGATTATCTTCCTACTTCTGTGACCCCAGGGATCCCTGTCTTCTTAGACCCTTGGCGTTAGCCTGGGCTCACCAGAATCAGTGTGACTGAGCAGAAGGAACACTGTCCCCAGGCCCTAGTAGCCTTCCTTTTCCTAGCCATTCCTGACCCCTAGAACCTCCCACCAGGGTGATGCCAACCCCTGCAGAACCCTGGAGCCCTGGCATCAGGATGGATAACACTGGCCGATGTTTGTGGAGCCATCACTAAGTGTCTGGCACTCTTCTTACATATCATGTGCAGTAGCATGCTCAGTTATCACAGTCAGCGTCTTTCAATTCTGTGTGATCCTCAGTCTGTGGAGACTCAAAGAAGCCAAGTCACACAACTGGTTGAGAGGTGCTAAGCTTTAGATACACAGGTACATCTGAGTCCAGAGCCTTAGCTGTGTGTGGTGCTGAGCTGCCTATCATGGGGCTGGCATAGGGAGAGAGAGCAGTGTCCTTGTAGACCCCAGGAGGGTGGGGCCAGACCATCCCCAGGAAGAATAGGAGAGGTGACCTGGCACCTGCCCGGTACAGGGCAGGCCAAGATCAGGATACCAATCAGAGCTTGCAGCTCTCACTCTGTGTCTGTCAGGGCACAGATTTCCAGCACTTTGACGTGGCTCTGACTTCCTAGCCCAAAGAGAGTCAGCTCTTCCAGTCATTGGCAGCACCAAACAATTAACAGTAGATCATAATTGCTTCTGGTTGTGCCAGCAGCCCACTTTGGTTGATGAGACAGAGAAGGTCAGATGCTGAGGCAGGCTTCCCAGTGCAGGCCATGTTAGGAGACAGAGACCAAGGCTGTCTACAAGGGCTGCCAAAGTAGGGGCTCCTATGCCCCAAGGTTCCAGCAAGCACCCTGAGTGATGGGAACCTCGGCCCTGGGCCCTGCTGAAGACTCAGCGGTGTGGAGTTGAGCCTTGGCCTTCATGCCCATGGACAACAGGACAGCTCAGACCCTGGCATTATCCTCCTATCTTAGTCCAGGCACCTGGACTACATACACAGGGATCCAATAGCCAGTGTCTAGAGTAGAAGGTGCTGGCACAACCATGAGCTAGGCTGAGGTACGTAGGAACAAGTGGTACACCAAGTGGAAACACCAAAGGTGGGAGCTCAGAGTGACCAAATGTCTCCAGGTGAGCAGCAGGCTCATTTGGCCAGAGCCAGCAGAAGGAGGTAGGTGGGCTTCGGCCCAATGCTGACCCCATGTGTCTCTGCCCCCAGACAGAGCTGTGACCTGGCCCTGCTCATAGCTGATGAGCCTGCCCACCATGGCAAGCCCCACTCTGAGCCCTGACTCCTCGTCCCAGGAGGCCCTGTCAGCCCCCACCTGCTCCCCAACCTCTGACTCCGAGAACCTCAGCCCTGATGAGTTAGAGCTGCTGGCCAAGCTTGAAGAGCAGAACCGGTGAGTTGAGGCCTAGGGGGTAGGAAGGTGGTGCAAGGGTGCAGCCTGGGCCTCAAGGAGAAGTTCCTGGGTTCCCCTCACACTCAGAGTTGAGCCCAGCCCTGGGCAAAGCAAGGGCTTCCACCAGAGAAAATGGGCCTCTTCTGTTGTCCTCCTAACCCTGGGTGAACAGAGTTCCCCATTCAGATGGAGACCAAGTTCCAGAGACACAGAGAATCTTGATCCTAGCCTTGCTGCGCAAGCTTTTGTTAGATGGAAGAGTAAAGCCTCTGAGTCTGGAGTCAGGCCTTCCCACCTTCCTCCTCTAGCCCTCCCCTTGTGAAATGTAGATTTATTATCATTCAGCTCCAGAGAGGCCCACAGATCAGAAGAGGATTGCCATAGGAAAGAGTATGTTACAGTCACCTAGAAGCAGGAGGCAGGGCATTCCACTCAGGGCCCCACAGGGAGGCACCAGGGCCGGGTAGGAGGCAGAGGGAGCTGGGGAAATGTGGGCAAGTGCCTCTATTGTGGTTTCCTGGGGAAGGAATGGGTGAGGCTGAGTAAGCAGGCCTGGGATTGGCTCGTGTAAATAGTTTCTGCAGAATACAGGGTATAGGTGCTGGCCTTAGTTGTCTGGCATCTGGCCTTGGGGTGATAAGAACAGAGAGATAGTGGCCCTGAGTGTGAGCCTGATAACTGAGGTGGTAGGTTGGTGGGTTCTGGATGGTTGACTTGCACATGAAATGTGTACTGTCAGGTGAGTCCTGCACTATCTAGGAATGAGCTAGGCAGGGAGGGGCAGGCCCTCCAGTGTCAGCGAGGCCCCACTATCAAAGCATCAGAAACCCAGGGTTCAAGCTGGGTGTCCACAGCAAGCCTAGTCTGTAGAGCATGAATCTTAACAAAAGCTGCCCTGCGGGATTGTCGTGGGACTCAGTGAGATAACCCACGTGCTTCTTAGCCCAGTGCTGGGTGCAGAATGGTACAAACAGATGGTAGCCTCTCCAGGGGCCCAAGGAAATGGGCCACAGCTCAGAAAGGTTGGGGCACTGGCCAAGGTCACTTGGCAAGTACTACACAGCGAGAACTTAGACCCAATCCCTGGTAGCCTCTGGAACACCCAGGAAGAGGGGCCGGGCTCCCCAGCAGCCCCCTGTCCCCAGGAAGTCACTGGAGGCCAGGGACTGGGGTGGGAGGTGCCTGTAGCCTGGACCTGCCTCCACTGGCCTGCCCTGCCTAGGCTCCTGGAGGCCGACTCCAAGTCCATGCGCTCCATGAATGGCTCCCGGCGGAACAGCGGCTCCTCACTGGTGTCCAGCTCCTCAGCCTCCTCCAACCTGAGCCACCTGGAGGAGGACACGTGGATCCTATGGGGCCGGATCGCCAACGAGTGGGAGGAGTGGCGGCGAAGGAAGGAAAAGCTGCTTAAGGTGGCAGTGGGGATGGGGGGCTAGGGGGCAACCCGGGGCCAACAGGAGCAGATGGTGGGCAGCTGGCCTGGTCATTCGGCCACCAGACAGCAGCACCAGGGTCTGCCAGGGACCCAGGCACAGGCAGAGGGGCAAAAGTAGAGATGCGCAGGCCACTTCAGGGGGCCTTGCCAGAGCAGGGGGAGGGGAGACTGGGTGGGACTGGCTAGGCAGTAGCTGTCACACTGACATCTCAAGCACCCATTTGTTTCCTGCCCCACTGTGTTCTGTGACAGACTGGGTCCAGCACATTAAGTGGTTGGACTCCACCTGCAGTGCAGACTCAGCCAAACTCTGGGCCACAAGGGTGACGTGGGCAAGCCCTGTCTCAGGGGCTGGTTGAGATGTCCATGAGGAGGCTGCACGGTGTCCAGCCTGGCCTCCCACTCCCCACCCTGTCCCCAGGAGCTGATCCGCAAGGGCATCCCGCACCACTTCCGGGCAATCGTGTGGCAGCTGCTGTGCAGTGCCACGGACATGCCCGTCAAGAACCAGTACTCGGAGCTGCTCAAGATGTCCTCGCCATGCGAGAAACTCATCCGCAGGGACATTGCCCGCACCTACCCGGAGCATGAGTTCTTCAAGGGCCAGGACAGCCTGGGCCAGGAGGTACTCTTCAATGTCATGAAGGTGAGGCCCCCGCCGCCCCGGCCCTCCAGCCCACACGCAGGAGCACGGTCCTTGTCAGCCTGCTGTCCCTGGGCCTGGCACAACCTGGCCTGATGCTTACATTCTCTTGCAGGCGTACTCCCTGGTAGACCGGGAGGTGGGCTACTGCCAGGGCAGCGCCTTCATCGTGGGCCTGCTCCTCATGCAGGTAGGTGCCCAGGGCTGATGCATCTGAGCTTTTCTTCCAGGAGATGGACAAAAGTGACCTAGAATCAGAGCCTTCCTCTCCTTCCATCTGTGACCTCTGACAGTCCCCAGGCCAGGCTCCCAGTGGGGGGGGGAGGGGGCGGTACAGAGGGGTTGACTGCCTGTCTTGTCCATTGTACTGTCAGGGGCTGGAGGGCAGGCTGTCCTATTAGTCACCTCCCAGGGTTGGTCATGGAACTCCAGCAGGGAACTAAGGCCCGACAGTGTAGAGTTTATAAGGCTGGAGGTTTCATCCAGAGCACCTAGGAGGCTTGGGAAGGGGAGAACAGAGACACCGAGAGTGGACCAGAGGGTGTCCCAGATGTGGGCTCTGGAAATGTCCAGACCTGGGGCTCAAGTCCCAGCTCCACTGTTCCTGCCAGGCAGTCTTCAGCAGGTGACTTTAGCCTCAGGTTTCTTACCAGTAAACAAGGGTGACGATATGCACCAGAGGTTTATTGTGAGAGTCCAGGCAGCCCACACAGTCCGTGTTCCAGAAATGTAGATGGAGCAGAGACAGGCCAAGGCGGCTCTTGCAGAGCAGCGAGCACCCCCTAAATCTGCCCACACTCATGCCCCTGCCCCCTGCAGATGCCCGAGGAGGAGGCCTTCTGTGTGTTCGTGAGGCTGATGCAGGAGTACCGCCTGCGGGAGCTCTTCAAGCCCAGCATGGCTGAGCTGGGGCTGTGCATCTACCAGTTCGAGTACATGCTGCAGGTGAGGTGCCGGGTGGCACACATGCCACTCTGCTGCCCACATGCAGGGACTCTAACCTAGGCTGTCCCAGTTCAGCTCTGAACATTCCGGCGCTGAGATACCAAGTCCAGATGTCCCAGCTCAGAAAAGGGCTCTATCTAGTCCCTGGGGGGCTGTGTGCCACGGCCCCCAAGCACCCTTCAAGGGACTGGGCAGATCCAGCCACATACTGTGCAGGCTCCTGAGAGCTAGGGCTCCCAGGAGGGGTCAAGCTGGCTCTTCTAGACACACCCTTGTCCCCTCCCTGTCTGCTCCCGTAGCTGGAGGAGGGAAAGTGTTGTCTGCCTGCCTTGATGATTATAGGAGAGCTACAGACTTCTGTTTATAAATAGCAGCCCCCGCAGGGCCCACTCCTGGCTGGCAGACACTGCAGAGTATGTGTGCATGCACACACTTGCGTACACACACACACACACACACACACACACACCTCGGCCTGCTCCAGGAGCCTGTCTCAGGTGGGGCTGTGCAGCAGTGGAAAGGGGGAAGCCACTGGTTGTGAAAGCCCCACTCCTCAGGCCTGGAGAACTGAGAGGTACTGTCGCTCAAGGGGACCTGGCAGTGCCAGCAAGCAGGGGGCCCAGGCTGCAGAGAAGAAGCAGCCTTGCCCCAGGCTAGGCAGCCAAAAGCTTCCACAGCAAAGGAGCTGGCGAGCACCAGGGAGCCCCTGGGTCCAGGAGGAAGCTTGGGGTGGGTGGGAGGGTGGGGAGAACCCCGAGTTCCTTTTCCCAGTCAAGGACACCCAGGGGGTCCTAACACCTTCTCCAGCCTGTTTCTCTCAGTTGCTGTCACTTTTCAGCAATCTGATGTTCAGGTCAATCAGACTGGCATCCCCTGAGCAGTGCTGGGCACAGAGCATGGCGTGTGGGGCTGTGGGGGGCAGGGTGGACACAGTGACTGGCCAGTCACAGAATAGAGTAACTGCAGTGGGCTCATTCTAGGCCTCCCCTCTCACTCTCTGGGTGACCTTGGGGAGTTGTGTAACCCAATTCAAGCCTCAGAAGCACCCTGTCCCCTAGTCGTAAGGATCCATGAGCTGGGAGGAGAACAGTTGGGCCAGCGCCTACCCGTGGTGCTCACCCAGCACCCGTGAGCTGCTACTACTCTTGCCACCCTGCCTGTGTCCCTATTTCATGCTACTCAGAGTTCTGGGGTGGTTTAGCCTCACTCAAACATAGTGCTGAGAGTACACAGAAAGGGAGGCCAGGGCTGCCCAGGGCAGATCAGAGAAGGCTTCCTGGAGGCAGGGGTGCTGAGGCCCAGCAATTCTAGATGGAGGAAGCCCATGGGCATGGATAGCTATGCCTGGTGCTGTCCCTCCTGTGCTAGACCTTCCTGCCCCGACCCTTCAGGAGCAGCTCCCGGACCTGAACACCCACTTCCGCTCCCAGAGCTTCCACACGTCCATGTATGCGTCGTCCTGGTTCCTCACACTCTTCCTGACCACGTTCCCACTACCTGTCGCCACCCGTGTCTTCGACATTTTCATGTATGAGGTCAGCAACCTTCACGCCCCTTCCTCTCCCAGAGGCCCCACATTGGAAACAAACCTCAGCCAGGCCGGGGAAGAGTCGGGCTTGGGAAGGGGCCGGAGAGCTCCCTGGGACAGCAGGACCAGAGTCACACTGTCACTGCTGCCTTTGCAGGGTCTGGAGATCGTGTTCCGGGTAGGCCTCGCCCTGCTGCAGGTGAACCAGATGGAACTGATGCAGCTGGACATGGAGGGCATGTCACAGGTGGGCCCAGCAGGGGCACCTGGGCAGGTGAAGCTTTTCTGCAAGACGGGGAGGGCCTGGAGCTCCTGAAGTCCCTGACCCTTTCCCATCCCCTGTGGCCCCCGAGGCCTGCCTAGAGGACCAGGGGAGACCCTGAGGAGCCCCAGCCTCTGCCAGACACAGTCCAGGGCTAGGAGCCTGGCAGTAGGGAGACAGGAAGGCCCACACCCCCTCTCTTGCCCCCAGCTCCTTGTTCCCTAAGCTGATGTGGCAGATAGTCATTCTAGCCAAACCAGGAGGCCTTGAGTATGGTTTCAGTGAGGGCACAGACGGGAGTAAGGAGTCTGGGCAGCCTCACTGGCCCGCCCCCGCAGGTGCCCTGCCTGCTGGATTAGAGGCCAGCCTACTTCTCACCGCCATGTCCCCACCATGCAGTGCCCTGCCCCCTCCCAGTGTCCTCCAGCTGGTACTTTGGGAAAGAATGCACAAAGGCCATGGTTGTGTCCACGAACACGGGCATCCATTGTCCACAGCTGCCAGAGGGTCCAGCTGGTATGGGGAGCAGGAGCCATCCTGGCCCTGACCCTCAGCAAGCTGTGTCCATTGGTGCTCATACCTAACCCTTTGAGGAGGCCTCAGGGGCCCCAGGTGAGCAGATGGACCACTGAGGGTTCTTCCCTTCAGGTTGCTTCTGACTGCCCCAGTTCTGCAACCTCTTCAGCCTCCTCTCACTGCCCTGGGGTACAGCATGCCCCCCCTTCTTCCTTGAAGGCCCCCTGTGCTTTGACCCGACCTCCACCCCGCCCCTGGCCTTCACCCTCAGGAACTCCCCTAGCCTGCTCCTTCTGACCCCCAAACTAAAGTCTTGGCTGCGGGCAACTTCTCCCTGATTCCTGCTTCTCACACTCATTTGCCCACTTTGGAGACAATGATGGAACCCCCCAACAGGCAGGTTGGGCACTGTGCTGATTACATGGTGACATCCGAGGCAGACTGGCTCCAGCCCTCCCTCTGGAGTACCCAGGCCCTCCTCCAGGGTAGCAGGGTGCAGCAGGGGCTTGGGGCCCACATGTCAGCAACCGCCTGTGTCCCCACAGTACTTCCAGAGGGTGATTCCACATCAGTTCGACAGCTGCCCAGACAAGCTGATCCTCAGGGCTTACCAGGTCAAGTACAACCCCAAGAAGATGAAGAGGTCAGTACCAGGCAGCCAGGTGCTGGCAGAAAAGGGGTCCCCGAGGGTGGGGCGCTGACATCAGCCTTCTCCTCTGCAGACTCGAGAAGGAGTATGCAGCCATGAAAAGTAAGGAGATGGAGGAGCAGATTGAGATCAAAGTGAGTCCCCGGAAATGGGAGGCAGTGCTGGGGAGGGGGCACAGGGACCGGAGGCCCTTAGGAGCTTCCCTCCCAACGTTACAGGTGGCCGGTCCCTTCAGGGGACAGAACTGTGTGTATAGGAATGGAAGATAGGATCTGACATGCTCTCCCCTCTCCCCACATAGAGGCTTCGGACAGAGAACCGGCTCCTGAAACAGCGGATTGAGACCCTGGAGAAGGTGAGGGGTGTGCCCACCAGCCTGTGGCATCGAATCCTCCAGGTCTGAACAAGACCCAGCAGCCAGAGGGCAAGCCAGTGCCCTGTGGCCCAGGCCCCACTATGAGCGCCACTGAGATTTGAGCTGCTCTACAACCAGGGCTGTGGGGACACCTGCTTGGGGCTGGGGGTTGAGTTGTAACCCAGTTAACTGCAATCCATTGCTGTCTGATGCCCTTGGGGGCTGCCTGGGTGGGAAGGAGAAGGTGGAACTGCTGCTTTACCTGATGTGGACAGAACTGGGCCACAAGGCACTGCACCCTGTAATTTGGAAGTCTGGTCCCCAAAAGAAAGGAAATGGGAGTAGAGGAGGCAGTGGTCTTGCCAACAGCTCCACAGTGGGGTGCCACAAACTTGACCCTGGCCCCAAACTTGTTTTTAAATATGGGAGTACAGGTGGGGTCCCCCTTCCTTCCTGCTCCACCCTCACTTTCACTTCAGCCTCCATTGACCATAGGGATAGGTCATCCATGGGAGTTGACTGTCCTTACCCCAGAGCCTCCATTCTTGGTCAGCCTCCAAATGAAACTTGCTGAGTTTTCCTGGCTGTCCAGCCCTGGAGGGGGCACAAAGACCCCTCTCCTAGGAGCTGGCTCTGGCTTTGGTTCTTGTGGGTCCTCTCCCGCTGGTTCTCTGGTCTCACTCCTGTGTCCCCTGCTTCTAGAGATAGTCCACTGCATTAGTGACAAGTGGTTCTTGTCTGTCTCTCCCTCTCTCCTGTCCTGTGCCTTCTGCTCTGCCTCTTCCCCCTGTCGCTGGGAACCCCCTCGCCGGGTAGGAGAGCGCGGCTCTGGCTGATAGGTTAATCCAGGTACTGTATGTAGCTTTTCATCTCACTCTCCCACTTCTTCCCAGGTCTCCACACATGACAGCCAGTTACTGCCTCTTCCCTGGCTGCTGCCATCTCAGGGCCATGCATGAGGGTGGCTGGGGACTGCTTCTTAGGGGAGGCAGAGGTGGCCCTCCAGGGGAAGGGGCTGTGCCTGTGCCTGCCATCTTCTCTCACTCATCTGCTTTGCTGCTACCTCATCCTGAATGGCTTTATCTGGAAGCTTCTGCCTGCCACCTGATGGCTCTGAGCCTGGAATGGGGGGCCCAAATGGGTGGGGTGAGGAGGATGAGGCTGAAGGGGATGGATGTAAGCCCCTGGCAGGCAGAGGCCCCAGAGTCCAGGACTGGAGAAGCCTGGAGGAAGGGAGGCTGTCGTGTATTCTACCTTCCCCCGATCTGGAAGAGCCAGCCCTCAGCCTCCCCCAGACCCAACCCTCACCAGCAGAGCCTGATTCTGGTGTGTTATGGTCCCTGGATAAAGACTTGTTTCTCTTCCCCTGACAGGCTGAGAGCCAGAAAGTAGGAGAGGTCAGAGGAGTCTGCAGCACCAGCCTGGGGCCCCGTTCCTCATTTATGCCCCAGTAGAGCCCCGGCCATGGGTGGGGGTGGGGGGTCTTCCTCCAGGCTCCTCTACCTGACTGCACACCACCCATGTCCCCAAGCCCCATAGGGCACCCCATCCCAGGCTGAGTGCCAGAGGCCTCACCCCTTTCCCACACTACCTCTGCCCTCTCTGGGCCTCCCCGGCCATGGGCCAGAGACAGGGCCTGGGATGTGAGCATTGAGTCATGGCTCCCCCTCACCTGTGTCCTCCCTGTGCTCAGGGGCAGGTGACACGGGCGCAGGAGGCGGAAGAGAACTATGTAATCAAACGGGAGCTGGCAGTGGTGCGGCAGCAGTGCAGCTCAGCCACAGAGGACCTGCAGAAGGCTCAGTGCACCATCCGGCAGCTGCAGGAACAGCAGGTACGCGGCTGCAGGGCGGGGCGCTGCGAGTCAGCCACGTCCCCACCCCACCCCACTCCTGCCTGACTATCGTGGGAGCTTTAGAGCAACTGGCTGGGGATCAACCCTTCAGTTCCTAACTGGGAGGGTTGGAGGGACTTCCTAGAGCTGAGTACACATATCAGCAGCAATCGGCCCCAGACGCCCCAGACGCGGGGTGGGAGGGATCCTGTGGTTTTCGTGTTCCACCACCCGCTGGGGTGCTTGGCCTGCCAGCCTCCAGAACAAGGCAATCTGCCTCCACTTCTGGTCTCAGTGTAGGAACCAGGCTGTTCCTGCAGTTCCCCCTCCCTGGCACAGGCATGCAGACTTGTCTAGTGGGCCTGTGATTCCTGGGGGAGCCCTGGCATCTCCCCAGGGTCTGCGGGTTTTTTGGGCTTCCCCAAGGACTAGCTATGTAGCTAGGATGGAGGACAAGGGAGGGGGCTCCATCCTCCAGTGCCCAGGACTTGGCCTCAGAGAAGGGTCTGGACTGGTGGTGGCTTGGGGGTGAAGGGGCAGCACAAGTCCGTTGTGGGGTCATGAACTCCGTGATGGGAAGGCCCATGGCCTAGAGCACTGTGCAGTCTCCTCAAGGAGGGGGCTTTTAGAACCTTCCTTCAGCTCTACCTACCAGGCTGCCCTCCCTATCCAATGATCTGCCAGCAGACTGCAGTCCTCAAGCTCAGCGTGCACATGTGTGCACAAGCCCTGGGAGGACAGGGAAAGATGCTGTAGGCACCCCAGCTCTGCAATCCAGAGCCTGGCAGCGAGGTGGGGGTCACTTATTTGGAGAAAATACAGGTGCTCCAGAAACAATAGATGTAGAGGAGTCATTTGTTGGAAGGCCCCCTCAGCTAGGCCTGCATACGTTGGCTCAGGCTTTGGTTCAGGGAGTGGAGCTGATTCTTTGCTAGGCTGACCAGACATCCCATTTTAATAAGGTAAATGGGACAGAAAACAATGATACTGTCCTGTTTCAAATGGTACATCTAGCCAGCCTAGTCTTTGCTCATGGGGACCGGGAAGGGGAGCTTCACCCTTTTCCAGCTGCATCTACCTCCCACCCCTTATTTGCCACTGCTGTAGCACCACCTTGCTCTGAAGCAGCATAGCCATTGGGGAAACTGAGGCTGGGCTCATTTCACCACTGGCACGATGCCTTCTTTCAGGCTGGTCAGACGCTCACCTGCCACCCCTGAACTCTGGCCTTTAGGGGATGCAGGGATGAACAAGGCAGGTAGTATGATCAACTCTGGCCCTTGAGCACCATCTCCAGGTGAGGCCCTTGGAGGAGGTGCAGCCTGGCGGGGCTGGGGCTCAATGGGGCTGGCGCCCATCTGGGCCAAGGGAGGGCTGCTGACACCCGTGGATCTTAGAGACCCTGATGGTTGAGGGCAGCAAGCAAGCCTGGGCAGCTAAGCAGGAGGCCAGTGGGGAAAAGGGTGGCGGCCAGGAGGGCTGGGGGAACCTCCCAGAGAACCATCCTGCCAGGTCACCGAGGCAGCAAGATGGGGACGCAGCTGTGGCCCAAAGGTCTTTTCTCACTTATGGCCAGATCTCCTTTATTGGGCACAGGTGTCACCCATCTAAGAAGCCTCAGCACTGAGCAAGAAAGTACCCCAGCAAACTCTTTTCCCCTCCTTTCCTGTTTTGAAGTAGGGGTGGAGAGGGAGGTGGAGAGGGTGCAGGAGTGCTGCAGCCCTGAGCACCCTGCCCCACCCCACCATGCGGCTAGACCACACAGTAGGAAGGGCACCTTGGAAGACCCGCACCCCTGCAACCCTGAGAACCAGCCATTGGCATACCCTGGGGAGGCAGCCTGAGGCCATGGAAGTTCTCCTTCCTGAAGGTTCCCTCTCTGTGGCTTTCCCAGGAAGGAGGCTAGGCTGGTTTATCAGGATCCCCCTGATACAGGGTTCAGTTTTCCTTCCACAAGGGCAGAAGGCACAGGAAGTGGATCTGGGGTTTCTCCTCATCCTCCTCTCTACCCCACAGCCTGAGCCCCCCATCCCAGCGGCTCTGGGGAGTGGGGGGCAAGGCCTGGGCTCACAGTCAACTGGCAAGAAGGCTGCCCACCCTCCAGCCAAAGTCTGGGGCCCGATGCAGCCGTCCGCCTTCCCCCAGGATAACCCGCGCCTCACAGAGGACTTTGTGGCCCACTTGGAGACGGAGCTGGAGCAGTCACGGCTGCGGGAGACAGAGACACTGGGGGCCCTTCGGGAGATGCAGGACAAGGTTCTAGACATGGAGAAGGTGTGACTGGGGGCAGCATTGGGGGGACTCTGGGGAAGGGAAGGTGGGGTGCTGCTTGCACTTAAGGAGCTATGTGACCAGGCCTGAGCCCAGGAGAAGGGGCTGCCAGGAGGACCAGTGGAGATGTCCTGGAGTCAGATCCCCCTGCCCCAGCAGTCCCCAAGGAACCCCAGACTGCCCCACTATGGCCTCCACAAGAGGGCCTGTGGAGATGGGAAGAAGGCCCCTCACCCCCAGACCCTACCAAGCCCTGGAGGTACATGCAGACACACTCACGTGCACACATTAGGGCACACCCACCTTCATGTACCAGCCACAGTGCCTGCAGTGCGGTGGCTTTCATGGGCTTCCTAGACAGCCTGGCCACCTGTGTGTCCCCCACAGGTTCCGGGAGGGGAGGCCCAGGCCCAGCAGGGCTGCTCACCCCACCCCCACCTCCATGGACATATCACCCAGGGGCCACCTTCTCCTGCATGTGGCCCTGAAAGGGGGGCCCAGGCTTCCGGGGTCCTCCCCAGCTGCTTTCACAGGCTTGGAATTGAATTAACACAGCTTCCACTGAGCAGCCAGAAGAGGGCAGCAGGACCCACTCACTCCTGCAGGAGTGGGCATGCTTTGGGGTGCCTGCCCTCCCAGGTGTCTCTGCCACCGCCTTGGTAGGGACCAGACCCCATCTGCCAGCCCAGAGCTGGGCCTCCCTCCACCTCCTCCACAGCCAAAGAAATTGTGCACACAGTAGATCCTGCAGCACTCTCCTGACTCCCAGACCCAACCCCCCAGGGTCAGTGAGGTCCTAGGGCGTGGCAAGGTAGATTGTGGTCCAAGAGGTCGGAACACAAATTTCTCATCCTTAAGTCCTTAGGAGGCCAGGACAGGGCCTAGGCTGGCCCTCCGCAGGTTCCCAGGAAGAGAGGCTGCCTAGAGGGTGGGAACAGGGTGTCAAAATCAGTCTTGTCAGCTCCTGCTGGGACAGACCCCAAGTCTGGTCATGGGCCCCTGGAGGTGGGTCTCAGATTCCCAGGTGGGTAGGTACTGGCCCTCTCCCAACCTGCCTGGTGTCCTTAGCAGGAACATTTATGGAGGTCCCACACTTTGTGGGGTTGACCTAAGCCAATCCTTTGGGAGACCACGTGCTGTTCTTACAGCCATTTTACAGGTGAGGGTCTTGGGCCTCAGGCCACAGAGCTCAGGCCTGCTCCCCTCTGGCCGGGTCGGCCTTCCCAACCTATCCCAGATCCAGGGTGTGCCCTCTTCCTGCCAGGCCGCCCAAGGTGGGGCCCAGAAGAAATGAGGGGTGGGGTCTTGGCCTACAGGAAGGGCCCCTGGATGCCAGCTTCCCTGGGCTCCGACCACTCCTGTCCCCCTCAGAGGAACAGCTCGCTGCCAGATGAGAACAACGTGGCTCAGCTGCAGGAGGAGTTGAAGGCACTCAAGGTGAGGGAGAGCGAGGCGGTGGCCTCGGTGCGCGAGCTGAAGCTGCAGCTGCAGGAGCTCTCGGACACCTGGCAGGTGAGGGCCTAGCCAGAGGGCAGGAAGCTGCCCTGCAGCCGCGAGGTCGGCCGCCCTCTGGGCCTCGCAGCTCCTGGCTGACCGCCCGCCTCTCCCTGCAGGCCCATCTGTCCCGCGGCGGCCGCTGGAAGGAGTCCCCGCGGAAGCTGGTTCTGGGCGAGCTGCAGGATGAGCTGATGAGCGTGCGTCTGCGTGAGGCCCAGGCTCTGGCGGAGGGCCGCGAGCTGCGGCAGCGCCTGGTGGAGCTCGAGACACAGGTGGGCCGCTCCGCCATCCAGGGGAGGGCCTCGCTGGTCATGGTCTGCCCGGTGGTTAGGCCGTGAGCCCTAGGCGCCTGTCCTCTGTCCCCCAGGACCACATCCACCGCAACCTTCTCAACCGCGTGGAGGCAGAACGCGCGGCGCTGCAGGAGAAGCTGCAGTACTTGGCCGCGCAGAACAAGGGACTGCAGACGCAGCTGAGCGAAAGCCGCCGCAAGCAGGCGGAGGCCGAGTGCAAGGTGCCCCCTCCCGGGTCCCGCCACTCTGCCCCCACCAACACCGCCTCACCTCTTCCTTTGACCCACCCTCTCCCCCTGCCCTCAGAGCAAAGAAGAGGTGATGGCTGTGCGCCTGCGGGAGGCAGACAGCATGGCGGCAGTGGCTGAGATGCGGCAGCGCATCGCCGAGCTGGAGATCCAGGTGAGGGGCGGGGCGGGGGTGGGGCGGGCCGCAGGGCCAGGGCTCTGGCTGACCCCTGTGCCCTGGCCTGCCCGCAGAGGGAGGAGGGCCGCATCCAGGGCCAGCTGAACCACTCCGATTCGTCGCAGTACATCCGAGAGCTCAAGGACCAGATCGAGGAGCTGAAGGCCGAGGTGAGCGCGGGAGGGGCCTGAGAGCCCTGAGTCCTCCTCCGGTGACAGTCCGGGCATCAGCACCTGGGGTGCGGGAGAGGAGGGTGCCTGGCCGCCCAACTCCATCCATGGACACGTGGGTCCACACCTCCAGCGCACCGGTCCCCCGCCCCAGGTGCGGCTGCTGAAGGGCCCGCCGCCCTTTGAGGATCCACTGGCCTTCGATGGGCTAGGCCTGGCGCGACACCTGGATGAGGACTCGCTGCCGTCGTCGTCGGACGAAGAGCTGCTGGGCGTGGGCGTGGGCGCAGCACTGCAGGATGCACTATACCCCCTGTCCCCACGCGACGCGCGCTTCTTCTGCCGTCTGGAGCGGCCAGCCAAGGACAGCGAGGGCAGCTCAGACAGCGATGCTGATGAGCTGGCCACGCCCTACAGCCAGGGCCTGGACAACTGAGGCCCGGCCCAGCGCTCAGAGCCCGGGCTACCTTGGAGGTTGCTAGGGCCACCCTTAAACTCCAAGCTGTCCACGAGGGTGAGGTCCAGCGCTGCAGGATACAGAGGGTAGAGCTGGAGCCTGAGGATCCTCAGGGCTCCTCGGCAGTGGCACCCTCCCCAGTACTGTTTAACCATCTTGGTCAGCACCCCTCCAGGCTCAGTTACTTGGAGGGTCTGCCCTCCTTAACAGTGAGGGCCCGGGAGACAGAGGTCCCAGGACTGGATAGCAGAAAGCTCCCTCCTCCCAGCAGGCCCCCTTCTGGGACAAGGGAGGCACTGCTGGGAAGGACCCAGGAGCTGGAGGAGGCCTGAGGAAGAAGGGGCCACTCTGGGATGGACATCACCACCCCATGATGCCCTTGGGGACTCTTGGCCACCAGGGACAGGTGGCCAAGCTGGGCTTTCCTGCCTGGTGCAGGCCTCATGGCTCCTGTGGCAGAAACCAAAGCCCCCCCTACTGTGTGCAGGGCCACCTGGGGTGTGTGTAGCCAGCCCAGGCCTGGGCAGTGTCTGTCCCTGCTTCTCAAGGGCCAGAGCAGCTGTGAGGAAGTCATGAGACGCCTGTCCCTAGTGCCCCACATCTTCCTCTGAGACACTCGCCTCACCCCATCTTGGCCAGCAATGGAGGGGCTCCCTACCCAGGCTAACCTCCTTTCCCAGGGGTCCCTGGTCTCCACTTCCCTTCTTCCCTGGGCCCCCAGGCCCCAGGGGGAAGGCTGCCCAGAGGAGTGTCACCCCCCTGCCTCCCTCCTCACGGTGGTCCCATGGTCTCTGCAGAATCAGAGCCAAGAATGGTGCCAAAGTCCAACGACACCCCCAGACCACCCCCCACAGGGCCTTGTGACCCTCTCGGGGCTCCTGAAACTTCGAGTAGCATCACAAGCAGTCTCCCCGGTGCCTCTTGGGGTGGGGATCCATGCTCAGCACCCCCTTTCCAGTTGCCCACCCCTCAGTGTTACAAAGCCTGTGGACCAGAGTGGTATCATGGGGCTCCCTCCTGTGCCCTCCACACTGCCCACCACCGTTTTACACACTGCCTGTTCACACTCCACATGTCACCCAGGCGGGGATAGAAAATAAAGTGTATTACAGTCATGAACAAGGGACACTGAGTGAGGCAGACCTGGGGGTGAGGGAACTGCAAGCAGCTTTGAGGCCCCGGCCCCTTTTCCCCAAAGCACTGGGGCGGGGAGCAGGCTATTATTGCCTTGGGCGCCCCCCAGAGGAGTAGAGGTCATAGCGGGCCAGCAGGGGGGCCAACAAGGCACCCAGGTTGGGGTGCAGCATGAGAGAAGGGAAGAGCATTTGTTAGTTCAGTGTGAGCAAAAGTACAGGGGTTGAGAGAGGTGGTTAGAACGGGAGTACAGTTCACAAATGCACCCTGACAGCCTAACATTTTCAGAATGGTGGCTCCGGAGATGATGAGGGCAGGGGCATGAGTTCCCTCCTGGACAACTCAGTCTGGGCCTCCCCTGAGAGACGTGGAGAAATGTGGGGTCTCGGGATCTGGCTATGTTCATTCAGCACACACTTCCTGAGGCCCTCCAGGGGCTCTGCTAGGTGCCTGGCCCCCAGAGGTCCTGAGTGGAGGAGACAGACACCAGAGTGGGAGCAGGGGCTGAGCCTTCAGGCTCATGTGATAAGTACACAATGAACACAATGAGCAGGGAGATCAGGAGAGGCTTTCTGGAGGAGGCAACAAGCGGGGGGGATGGGGGAGAGTGTGAAAACTGTCTCTAAGGGCAAAAGCATAAAGGCAAGACATGGCAGGGACCAGCACATGATGTCTGTGAAGAAGGAATGGGAGAGTGGGTGTGGCAAGACCAGTCAGGAGCCAGAGTTCTCACTCTGAACTGAGGGCACTGGGAGCCATGGAGGGCTTCGATGAGGCGGGCACCATCAGATGTTGGGTGTCAGAGGAGGCCAGGGCAGAGACGAAATTGAGCCAGGCAATGGGGACAGTGAATGGGAGTTCTCCTCAGGGAAGGGGACCCAGAGAGTCAGAGTCCTTTGTGGGGTTCCCAGTGGAGCTGAGGTAGAGTCCTAGCCAGTTGATGGGGACAGAGCTGAGGATGGTAAAGGAAGGTTTCCCAGGCAGATGCCAGCCAGGTCCTGACCCTCGGCACCCAGTGTGAACCCACAAAGTGCCCCCTCTGCTGCCTACCAAGAAGCAGGCAGGATGCTGGTTTTGCATCCGGACAGCCATGTCCCATGAATTGTCCCATCACTCAATATTCCCATCATACAGAGACCCCAACAGTCATTCTGTATCTCCTGTTCCCATAGGGTAATTCCACTCCACTGGCTCCCCAGGATGGAGCAGGGCCCTGAGGAACTATGTGAGGGTCTGCCCTGTTCCCTGCTGAGGGCTGACCTTGAGGCCCTGGCTGCTCGGGTAGGTCAGAAGTCAGCCCTTACCTTTGGGCCCAGCTAGAAAGGGAACCTCTGTGCTTTGCCACCAAACTTGAGCTTGAGGAAGCATGCTATGGCACACATTGGCTCCCAGGGGTGGAGGTGACATGGCCCCTCTGGGACAGGGTTGGGAGGCAGCCACATCTGGGATGAGGAAAGGCAGGACTGAGTGATCTGTCTGACAGGAACTGGGCCACAGGGTGGACTAGGAAGATGGTCTAGGGCGGGGGTGGCGAACCTATGGCACGCGTGCCCAAAGTGGCACGCAGAGCAATTATTTTGGCACGTGGAGCTGTAAATACCATTTAAAAAATTATTGTTTATGCTCTTATAGACATAAAAATAATCGATACCTCTATCTCACTCGATGGGTTGGCACGCAAGTCGAGCAAGTATACTCTTATTTCATAAACTTTGGCACTCAATCGCCAAAAGGTTCGCCACCCCTGGTCTAGGGGCAAAGACAGGACTACAGGCCCAACACAGGCATCTGCTCTGTTCTTTTACCTGCCCTGGGGACTGTGTTCCCCATCAGGCCTCCATCATTCTTGGTATGAAGCAGGAGACCCTCAGAGAGGAAAGGAGTGTGTCTCCTGCAGAGCCACTTGGGAAGAAGGGCCTGGGTTGGGGCTTGAGAAGTCCAGGGTCAGGGTGCCTGGGCTACTTGAGGAAGGACAAGGAATTCTGATTGAAGGAGGAAGACAAATGAAAACACTGGTTGGCTCTGGTGAGGACCCCTGATTGTAGGGCACAGGCAAGGATGCCTGGCTGTAGGGACTTGTGGAGAATACCACAAGTTGGGGGGAAAGGTGAGGCCCATGGGTTGTGAACCATAAAGGGGCATGATGAGGACACCTGGAGAAAAGGAGGCAATGTGAGGACGCCCTGATCTCCCACCCAGCCTTGGAAGAGGATGCTTCTTACCTACAGGCCACTCCCCATCCAGTCTCAGGAGGGCCCTACTCCCTATAAGGGGTCTTCCTAACCAGCTCCTGCCCCTCCAGCTGCAGGCCCTACCTGCACTGCACCCTGCTCAGTGAGGGACAGGCAGTGCACCCTGAGTTGGGAGGCCCAGGAGGGAACCCAGAGGTCAATGGTCTCAGGTGAACCCCTCTCCCTCCCACCCCCCAGGGCATATAAGGGGATGCAAAGCAGGAGGAGGGGCCCTTGCCACAGACCCCCAGCGAGCCCTTCTCACATGTCTTCCCCTTCTTCCCAGGAGTGTGGGAAAAGCCTGGGTCATTCGTCCATGCTGGCCCCACTGCGTTGTGTGGCCCCACCTGGGTCCCTCCAGCACCTAACTTTTCCACCCAAAGTCAAGCAGGAGAAAGCCTACGTTCATGCACATGGGTGGGTGCACATGCTAGACTATGGGAACTCGGTATTACCTGGTCCCACCCCAGCTCTGCCTCATATGTCCCTTATCTTCAGTGAAGAAGCCACAGATCCAGCCCTCGCAGGAATAGCAAAGGTGCACAGACTGCACTGTCCTGACTTTATTGCAAACTCTGATCTGAGAGCGGTAGACAACACACTGGACAAAGGGTGGGGCCCAGGAGGGGGTGGAGCTTGAGGGGAATAGGAGCCTGTCCTAGGCCAAAGGGGCAGGGTTTAGGGGAGGACCTTGGCCAAAGGTATGGGACACCCGGGGCCAAAATTCTAAGGTTCTAGGGGACTGAGACCAATCAACCCAGAACCGTACTCCAAGAGGAGGGGACTGGGCTCTAAGACAGAGAGGTATAACCGGAGGGGCGATTCCTAAGGTCGGGGTAGAGTGAGGTGGGCAGGACTAGGGTCTGGCTCAATGGAAGGTCTCCACCTCCACCACCGTCCAATCACCCTGCGGAGAAGCCACGTCGTCTGGGGAGAAGCTGGTGACCGAGGTGATGCTGGCCCGGGACTCGTCCAGGGGAGACAACAGTTCAGCCCAGCGGCCCAGTTCGGCATCGCTGAGCGTAGTCCGGGCGCCCCCTGCGCCGCCGCCACCCCCAGCGCTCACTGAGCCACCGCCACTGCTGCCCGCCGCACCTTCGGCCGCCGCTAGCAGTAGCGTCCGGCTCAGCAGGTGCTGCACGACGCTCGCCTGTAGCGCCCCCAGTGGCAGCTCGCCCAGGCGCGCGGGCTTTGAGCCGCAAGAGGCCGCCCCCGACCCCGCCACCGCCTTCCCACCACCCGCGCCGGGCCCGGGATTCAGCTCGCCTGAAGCTGGGGTCGCCAATTCAGGCCCTTCAGTCTCGTAGATAGTGCACAGTCCGTCACCAGAGCCTGACCCCGCAGCAGGAGGCCAAGGCAGGGACGCTCCTGCAGGGAAAAGCGCCAGGCTGAACAGACAGAACTGGAAGCTCCACCCCCACAAGACCCCGCCTCGTCCCTTGGCTCCGCCCCCAGGCCGAACTGCCCCTCCCTCGAGCTGAGAAGCCTCGCCTCCGACCCGGCCCACCTACCATCCCCGTACCTCGCCTCTCCCACAGCTCCACAGGGTCCGGAGGGCTGCTTACCCGGGGTACCGTGGATGGCCAGCGGCGGAGTGGGACCTCGGCTCCAGGCGGCCGGGTGGCAGGCGGCGAGCTCCGCGTCGGCGGGCGGGGAGGCGGCGGCGCCGCCCTCGGGCCCGCTGTCGTAGCCTCGCAGCTCCTCCGGCGTGCTTGTGGCGCTGCTGCTGTGGCCCGCCAGATCTGGGCCGCTCAGCGTACTAGACGGACTGCGCGAGGGCGGTGGCGGCGGGGCTGGGGCCAGCGCCAGGGTCAACCGTGGGCCCGGGATCTGGGCATCGGGACCCGGGGTCGGGGGGCGGTGTGGAGCCTGGAAAGGTGGTGAGATGTGGGAAGAGCCGGGGGTCTGTACAGGGGGCAAAGCCAAAGAAGGTAGAGCCCGTGGGGGCGTGGCCAGAGGAGAGGGCGGCACCTCGAGAGGTGGTGAGGCACGAGAAGAGGGAGGAGGCTGCCAAGGCGGCAAGGCCAAAGGTGGAGCCGGAGCAGCGGGCGTGGCCAAAGGAGAGGGAGGGTCCTGCAGAGAGGTTAAGGCAGGAGGAGGGTCTTGCGGAGGCAATGCCAGAGGTTGCGTTTGCATAGGGTTCACAGCTAGGAAAGGCATGGACTGCAGAGGGGGCGAACCCAGAGGTGGAGTCTGTAGAGGGGATATGGCAGGAGAGCGCGTGTCCTTCAGAAGGGGTGAGGCCAGAGAGTTTGGGGCCTTTAGAGGGGGCAGGGTCTGAGAAGAGGGTGTGGCTTGTGGAGGGTGTGTGGCCAAAGATGGAGTCTGTAGAGGGGACGCGGCTAGTGAAGAGGGTGGGGATTGCAGAGCTGGCGAGGTCATAAGAGGTGGGACCTGTAGACGGGACAGGATCAGAGAGGGAGTGGCCTGAAGAGGGGATGTGGCTAGGGGAGAAAGAGGGGCCTGTGGAGTGGATGTGGCCAGAGGGTCACGCGTGGGAGGGGTGGCCAGTGTATGGGGCGTTATCTGGAGAGGGGGTAGAGACAGAGGACTAGCCCGCGGAGGGGGCGTCGTCAAAGCAGAAAAGTCCTGCAGAGGGTCTGTGGCTAGGGAGGAGGGTAAGTTCCTTAGAGACCTTGCCTGAGAAAGAGGTGCTTGTAGAGGGGGCGTGGCCTGTGGCAGAGGAGCTGACAAAGGCGGTGAGGTCAAAGGGAGAGTCGGAAGAGGGGGCAAAACCGGAGAAGTCTGGGTAGGGGATGTACTCTGCAGCGGGGGTGAACCTGCAGGACAGAATGGAGCCAGAAAAGTGGCCGTGGGAGAGGCGGGTGCCTCGGGAAAGGATGTACTCAAGTGTGTGGGTGGAGCTTGCAAAGGGGGTGTGACCGGAGGAGAGGGGAGGGACTGCAGAGAGAGTGGAGCCGAAGAGGCAAGTGGGAAGGGCGTGGCCAAAGGACAGGTAAGCGCCTGCGAAGGAGGCGTGGTGGGTGGTGAGGGCGGGAGCTCGTCCCGTAGAGGAGTGGCTGTGATATGGGTAGGCAGTGCCTGTTGTGCGTTTGCACAGTGGGGAGAAGATGTGACCAAAGGAGAAAGGCTCTGCAGGTTGGCTGTGCCTTTCCTTAGGGGTGAGGCCTGCGGGGGGCGGAGAGCCTGCAGTCCTTTAGACTTGAACTGTGAGGGGTGCCCCACAGCCCGGGGTGCTCCACCCAGCGATGCCCCAGAATGGGCTGGGGAGGACACAGGGGTGGCACTGGAGCCCAGGGGGCGAGAGGCTGGTCTCTGGAGGCCTCCGGCAGCGCTGGGTCGCCTCCTGGCTGCAGGGCTCGGCTCTGCGGTGCTGCGCTCTGATACACTGCTCATTGATTTCTTGGGGACCTCAGTCTGGGGTCGGGGACGGGCACTCGAGGCTGCCCGGGGGAGCCCCACCTCAGAGCCTGCACCCCGGGTCTGACGGGAGATGATTGGGGTGGGGGCACCTGGGCTGGGCCCACAAGAGTCTAGGGACAAAGCAGAAGGCCAAAGAGTTATCAGTATTTCCAGGCTGATTCCTCTCACTGCCCAGGAGCCCTGCTCCTCCCCAGATCACATACCTCTCCGTGCCCCCGAACTCAGGGTGCTCCTTCTGGGAGTCTCTGGGGTTTTTCCTCTGCCCACAGGTTCCTCAGCTGGGAGTCGGAGCCCCTTCTGCCCTTGAAGGCCTAGCCTGGGAGAAGTAGGTAGGAGTACTTAGGGCAGAGCCCCCCACCCCTTTCCTTGTTTGACCTCCCAAGTCCACATTTTCCCATCTGTGAAATGGGGCATATGGCTCTCTGCCTACCAAGAATGGCTTTCGCCCAGTTTTTGCCCAATGATCTGCAAGTGTTCTGATGCCCCAATTCATGTGTAAATTTAAAAGATTCCAGAGAGTGACCCTAACCCTTGCCTAAGGAAGTGGGGAAGCATGTTACCTGGTGGTCCCACTGGCACTTCCTGGGCTAGAGATAGAGCCCAGGCCAGAGGTCTTGGTAGAGGTTCGCTCTCCTCTACCTGCTGCTGGGAGCCTGGAGGCTGTAGGAAGAAGGCCCAGTCAAGGTGATGACCAAGAAAGCAGTGAGGCTGGTGCCTCAGAAAGAAGGGAGAACAGGGAGATGGGGTTGGAATGGGGGAAAGAGGCTGGGGTACCTGGGCTACGGGGGCCTGTCAAGGCGCTCCGCATCTGTGCTAAGCGGGGAGTAGCTTCTGGGAGAGCGGATACCCGGATGCCCCGGGATCGGTCGGCCAGGGGCCCTCGTCCCGCAGCTCCAGCTGCTCCCAAAACTCGGAGGGCTGCGCTTGTCACTGGGGGAGGGGGTCGGGGAGACCCTGTGGGCCTGGGAGTCAGAAGGCCAGGAGAGCGAGAAGCCGGAGTCCGCGTCGCGGCCCCTGCCCTGGCCTTGTCCCTCTTGTCCATCCCGCACCTAATGAGGAGACAGACCAGTCAGCATCCCAGGTCCTGGAACGTTATGCAGCCTGCAGGAACCTGGGTCCTGGCGCCTCGCTGCCACTTCGCCAGGGTCGTCACCCATAGGCGCCCAAACCTCGGTCTGGATCCACTTCCTCCCACACACCAGCCCAGCTGCTCATGCCTGTCCCCAAGTCGCGCCCCCTCCATCGTTCTCCAGGCCCTGAGCCCACCCTGCCTCTGTTCCCTTTCAAGATCCGAGATCCACGACCCCACCCTTCGTCCCCTAGGGACCCAAACCACCAGCCTCGGGGTCAGGGCGCTGCCAAGGCTCCACATAGGGTGGAGGGGCAGGAACGCATGCTAGGGTTCCCTCGCCAGCCCAGAAGGTCGCCGGCACCTGCCGGGAGGAGGAGCGAACCGGGCTGCCCGCGCACGGGCTCGGGGAGACAAAGAACCGAGTCTCGAGCGCGTCCGGCGCCCCCAGCCGGACCCCGTTGCGCGCCACTCCCTCCACCTGCGGGCGCCGCGCTCACCTCCGGCTCGGGTCTCCCGCGGCTCCACGCAGGGTCGTCTGGGGTGGGGCTGGGTGGCAGCGTTTCGGCGGCGGCGAGCTACAGACAGACGAGGGGAGGGGGCTGCGGGCGGTGGCGCGGGGAGCCGGGGCCGCCCCTCCGCCGCGGGCTGGGGAGACCCGGGCACACGCGCCGGATCCAGACTCCGAAGGCGGCGGGAGCGCGCCCGGGTGATGGGATGGGAGGCGCGCGCTGGAGGGAGGGGCGGCTACTTCGCGACTGCGCTTGAGTACCCGCTACCCATCCCGAGGGGATTGGGGGCGGGAGGGAATCCCTTGAGGTCACTGACCCGGCCTCCCCACAACACACACACGCACGCACGCACACACACCTGTTCAGGCCCCCACCCCAACCACCTGGAGACCAGCGACTGCCTGAATCGAATAGGCAGGGCCCTGGCAATTAGGGGGCGGGGCCGCAGCGCCTCCAGCCCCATCGACCAATCCGGCCGCTGGGTGCCCCTGGAGGCCGGTCCCCGCCAGGGTCCCTGAGGCATCGGCCCCTCTCACACCCAAAGCCTTTTCCAGACCCCAGCAAACCCCCTACCTGATAAGGGCAGGGACTACTGGGAGAATGCAGCCCTCAGAATTTAGCGGTAGACCCCGGATGTGGGGAAAGAGAGGAAGAAAGGAAGGTCAAAAAGGGGAGAGAGCGAGTATGATGAGAGGTGACCCAGCCTTCTGCAGGGCAGGGCATCCCCACCCTCCAGACTCCTAGGTCATATGAAGGGGCGAAGTCAGGTCACTAAGGGCTTCCTGGCAGATCCAGGCTTTGGGAGACCAAGATTAGGGGAAGTTGGGAGCTGTCAAAAGCAGGTGCATGAAGAAGCAGAGAAGATCCTGTCGGAGCTATCGGGAGTTGTCGTTTCTGCACCTTCACCAACTCATGCAGGGGTCTCAGTAGAGAAATTTGATCGGGGACTATGGCATGGAGGGCATGGGAGTGTGAAGAGGAAGGTGGCCATCCTCAGGTGTCCTATACTGACTTCAAAAGCCCTTCCACACTTCCGTGTTCCCCACCAAACACACTATGTTTTCTGCCCCATGCCTTCTATCTCAAGACACTTAGACACCCTGTACCCCATCCCAAAGAACCAGCTCTCTCTGCCTCACCCCTCTCATCACATGCACACCCCCCCCACACACACACACACACACACACTACAGGAGCAGCTCATCCCTCACCTGGAACTCAGGAGGCGTCCAAGCACAGGACCAGGAAGGGTGGCTTGGCACTGGGTGAATCTGTCATGGGGGTAGGGGAGGATGGACTAACCTAGGGGTAGTGTAAGCCGTGACAGTGGGATTTTTCTTTTTTTGTAGTGCAAGTGCCTACCTTAAGCTCTGATTGCAAAGGCATCCACCTTAAGGGTGGCATCTCCCATAAACACACTGCCAGCCACAGTAGATGAAGGGCCAGGAAGCCTCCCAGACTGAAACTCCTTTGTTTTAGAGATCTTGGTTGATTTCAACAACTGACTATTTGGGCCACTTTTGTTTCCTTTCCATGCTTTAAATGCACAATAAAGAGTGAGCTCACAAAACCCTAGGCCCTTACCCTCTACCCCGATAAAAGCAGAACCCCGGCCGCTTGCTCTCTCTCCCCTCTCCCCACAGCCCCCATAACCTCACTGTGGTGTTCCAGGTGTGCTGTATCATTTCCAGGTCCTGTGAGGTATCTTGCAGTCATAATAACTATCAGTGCTGATCCAGCCACAACATTGGTTATTAATAGCCTGAAACCCACCCAAAACACTCAGGTGTGGCCAGAGCAGGGGTTTGGGTTTTCTGGATTCATGAGTTATACCCACAGTTGAGGTTCAGGGTCAAAACTGGATACCCTGCTTTGACAGTGGAAGCCATCTTCAGAACCCATCCTTTCAATGAATTCTCCCTCCAGCCTGGGAGAAATGTTCCTTGTAGTCCACCAGGGCATTGCCTTCTGAATTGGATCAGTCTAGGCCTCGCCCCTTCCCCAGGTCTACTAAGGATGACCTTTGTGAGTCCCTTCTGGCATGACAGCTGCCTGGTTCCCCTGCCTACTTGCCCACCCATCCACCAGCAGTGCCATCCCGAGTCACGTCTGCCTGCCCAGAGCCCTGCCCTCCTGTTTTCTATGGTGCAAGGGTCCCTCCAAGGCTTACCTGAATCCATCCTGCATTTCAGTGAGACCTGGGCTCTGCCCTTATACAGGAACATTCCTCAAACTTAGTCCATCAATAGGAGGGTAGGGAGATGCTGGGATGGTTCAACAGGTTGAGCACTCGGCTTGCAGCGACGAGGTCTGGGGATCGAATTCTGGCCCCGGCCCATGCAAACCCGTATGCTGAATTGGGGCGCACGTCCCATGTGGAAGGCCTCTGGTTTGGTTCTCGCCCCGTGCTTCCCAGGAGGCCCCCAGCCCGGTTCCTGCCCTGCGTGGCCTCCGCCCACCTGTGTGAAACAAAACCATGTTGAAAACTGATGACGCACAACTATGGAGACTGCTCTGGGCCCTCCTCCTTCTCTCTCTCTCTGTCTCTGTCTGTCAAAAACAATAAAATAAATTAAAAACAAACAGTGTGGTCCATCCAGACAATGGAAGAGAATGAAGCCTTAAAAAGGAAGGACATTCTGCCACCTGCTACAACATGGGTGAGCCTTGCAGACATTATGCTCAGTGAAATAAGCCAGACACAAAAAGACAAATACTACAGGATTCCTCAATGTCTTGCAGGGGAGTCAGATCCATAGAAACAGGAAGTAGAATGGTGGGAATCAGGGGCTGGGGGAGGAGAGAGGAGTGAGTGTTAAGTGGGGACAGTTTCATTTTGGGAAGATAAGAAAGTTCTGGTGGTGGATGGTGGGGATGGCTGCAGAACACTGAATGTGCTTAATGCCACTGGGCTGTGCGCTTAAAACCGATAAAGATGGTAAATTCCATGTTATATGTACTTCACCACAATTATTTTTGAAGGCTGGGTATTATCCATGTGGGAAAACTCACACATTACCAATGAGAATGCAAATCGGGCAGCCTTTCTGGAGAACAATTGGAAAGGACTGTGCCTTCATGTGTTCTATGGCCCAGCCATTGTACTCAAGCGTCTGTACCTGCGGCAGATGCCCCCTTCATGTAACCTGAGCACCCACAGTCCCCATGTGCTGGAAAAGGCAGAAGTACCAGGGAGTTAATGCCCCTACATCCATCCCCCTTCTCCAGAGCATCCCTCAGACAAAACAGACAGGACCTGGTGCATCAGTACTTCAATATCCGGGCCCCCTTGGGTGGGACAACTGGGAGGTGTGCCTTCCACCATCTCCCAGAGCTCCCCTGGAGAATGGAGCCAGTTGTCCAGTCACAACCTGCTCATCCGTCCTCATTGACGTATCCTCATAAGGCTTGCTGTCCCCTTCTCTTCCCAGTCTCATCTCCCACTGCCCTGCCATTAGTGCTTGCTAGGATCACTGGTCCAGACAGAATGTATCCAATTCCTTGTCTGATGATCTGCAAGTAGAAAAGCTGAAACTAAGATAACATTTCAATTATCCACCCATCCATCATTAATTGCATGCCCACAACTTCATGCCTGGCACCATTCCAAATGCTCAGGACACAGCAGGGAGCAGAAGAGACCTATGTCTGGGATTTGTGGGGCTTCTAGCCCAGTGAGCTCAGACTCTTGCAGAAGTTGGCCAAGCTGGATGCTCATTCCAGAACAAAGCAGGAAACAAACCCCAGGGCATAGATACCAAGGGGCTTCTCTGGAGGCAGAAAGAGGCCATTGAAGGAGAGAGAGACAACTACTGTCTCAAATGGCTCCTCCTTAGAGGGAGCCCAAGACTTCACAGAGATCAAGCCCTAGAGGGTGGCGCCCAGTGCAGGGTTTCACAGAGGAACCTAAGCTTAGGGAATCCTAACCTTCAAGGTTTCATGTCTCAGGAAGTGTCTGATCTGGTGAACTCTGGGGCTTCTTTGCCCAGTGGGGGAGGGGTCTTCCTCTCCCACTCTAGTCTAAATCCTCTCCCTTGTTTTGTAGACAAAACAGATCAAGGTTCACTCGCACAGACCTCCAGGCTGAACTGTGCAGTTGGCTAGTCTAAGACCCAGCCCAGGGCTCCCTGGGTAGGGAGAAAAGGGTAGTTTCCAGACTGAACTCTAGCCCCAGTTCCCAGAGTCCTCTGCAGGCCCCCTCCCACCCAAGGACCTGGGAGCAGCTGGCTCCCCATATTCCCCCAGTGGAGGGCCTCAAGGCCAGGCCCCTGAGGGTCAGACAGGTGAGCACCTTCACTCCTCTTGGCTTTCCTGGCTGGGTGGTCAGAGCAGGAAGGAGGAAGCCCCCTCCCTCTCTCCTGGACCTTGGTCAGTGTTCCTTTTAGACCTCAAAACCAGGTGGCTGCTCCTTGGAGCTGGGGGTGGTGGAGGCTCTTCCACACTTCCTGGCGGGGTCTATACAGCCTGGTTCCCAGAAGGGCGCTGCAGGCTGATAGGCTGACTTTGGATGCGCAGGGCCTAGGCCCCCTCAGTATACTCCCCCAGTCCAGGTCCCTCCTGATGGCAGCCTAACTCAGAGTTCAAGGCTCCCGCTTCTGTGGCCAACCCCTGGTGCACCTCAGGAGGAGCAGAATTAGGGTCTCCCTCATCCACCTATCCCTGGGCGCGGGGAATTGGGGGCGTCCTGAGGGAGGCAGGGCTGAGACGTCAGATGGGCGGGGCGGGGCGGCTCCTGGCTCCAGGCTCCTGTCCCGCCCGCCCTGACTCACCCAGCCTGGCCCGGGAACTAACTCTGCGGGAGTCTCAACCGCTCCACTCCCAGGGACCCAGGAGTTGGGCCCAGCGTGCGCTCTGAGCGGTGAGTAGGTGGCTCTTCGTTCCTAGGGACCGGGTGGCAGCATGGGGGCCGGGCCCACAGGAGGACTGCCCCAGGTGAAGCAGGCACTGTGGCCTGAGCCCTCTGCCACAGTCAGGAGCACATGGGAGCTGGGGAAGGGGTCAGGGCAGAGAGAGGGTAAGCCTTGGCCAGGCCAGGGGAGCTGTTTAGGGGGCCAGGAAGGCCTGACCAAGTACAGAGTGAAGACGGGGAGGCTGGGCGCAACTCTAGGGGTTCTTGATCTTGTTCCCCTCTCCTTGGTTGCTGAGAAAACAGAGACAACTCATCTCTGAGCCCCTCAAGGCCCCAGAATCACCATTTGGCGGCAGCAGGCTGCCCCCTCTGGGACTCTTGAACCTCAAGACTCCCTAGACCCCCAAGTTATGGCAGGGCAGCTTGGAAAAGTACTAGGTGGGGGGGAGTCCCCAGGCCTGGGGCCCCGCCCAAGATCTACTACTAAGGGACCACCCTCCTTCACCCAGGTCTCAGTTTCTCCTTTGTGTAAAAGCCAAAGTTTGGACCTTGTGCCTTACAAGGCTTGTTCCAGGGCTGACAACTGCCACTCTGTCTCCGTTACCCCTAAGCATGGGCTGTGGGTGGGGATGGGGGCTGGACCAGGAACATTCACACCGCCGTGTTTTGAAGGCAAGCTAGGGGCTTGGGGAAAGCCTTAGAGTCAGGCATGATGGGCAGAGCTGAGGCTAGGTAGGGGGCTTATACCTGGTCCTGGTCCTAGGCTGACAGAGACACCCCCCCCACACACACCTCTCCTCTTCTGGAACTCTCCACTGAAGTTCTTTTGGCAAAGATGCTGGTCTCAAGGAGAGGTTTTCTCCCAAGATGGAACAGAGTGAATGCAATCTGACAGATGGGACTTGGGGGTCCCACCTCAATGCCATTTGTAGCTGTGAAACCTCAAGCAAGTTATTTCTCTCCCTATGATTCTGGGATAGAAGTGTTCCAACACCCACACTCACCAAGTTGGGATAAAAAGAGGCATTGAAAGCATCTGGTGGCTTTAAGTTGCATGTGTGGCCCTGTTGTTATTTTGCTTAGGGTCCTCCCCCATCTCAAAAGTCCTTTTCTCTGGACCCTCCCACTAGTCCTGTTCAGACAAAGGGTGGGGGCCAGCCTCGTGTCTGTGGAATCTTAATGGCAGGTTCTGACAATCAAGTTTGAGTCATGGAGACATAATGATAACCCCCCATGTCTGCCTGATAGTGTGTGTTCACCTTGTCCCATGGGAGCCACTGGGCCATCTGTTGGGGACCTTGGGGCTCTCTGTTTTTTTGCCTTTCGTTGTGGACCTGGGCTGATGGATAGTGCTTGCTCGGCAGCACACACACTGAAACTGGAGTGGCAGGTGGGCGAGCTCCTACCATTGCAAGATGGGTCCTGGAGGTGGCAGCGACACAGCAGTAAGTTTGCCCCTGCTGTGTGCATGGCATTTCTGTCGCAGCCCCCAGAGTTATGTCCTTAGGTTAAGTAGCTGAGCAGTGTCCCTTATAGGGCCTGGGGAACAGTGGGTGGCTGGGACTGGAAAAGGGGGTGTAGTGGCCCCCTGATCCTTGGTCTCCCATCAGCTGAGTGTATGTACTTGCACTTATGCCCACATGCACCAATATGCACACTTCAGAATGACCCCAGGTGTCCCTTTTGGTGGCTGCAATGTACTTTCCACCACTGGGGACTGTTGAGATGCCCTAGGTGTGCTTCTATCAGATTTCCTGGTGACTGAGACTGACTGGGATGCACTGGGCTGTTTTTACTCAGCTTTTTTTGTTTAGGATGTATATGCTGAGCATGACAGACGGGCCACTACATGAGGGATCTTATGTTCTCTGTGCGACTCCTAGCCTGTGCCTGGTGCTGGGTGAGTCAGGGTCTGACTCAGGGGGCCCAGTAGCCCAGGTGTGGGCAGGAGTGTGCCTGCCCCCTTGCAAGCCCATCCTCATCCAGCTACAGGGGTGGAAGCCTCTGGTGGGGCCTGCATCCTATATCCCCCTCCACTCCTACCTAGTCCTCACCCAGGAGTCACACCAAGGCTACCAAGGGATGAGGGAAGGTGTGGTGCTGTCAGTCATTGGCTGAGGTGGGGACAGGGGTCAGGCTCTCTCCCCTGGAGGTGGGTGGAGGGAGGGAGAGCTGGAGGATGGCTGGTGGCCCAGAGGCCCCCTTCCTTGCCCAGCCTGCGTCCAGTGACAGAATAACAGGATGAGGACAGGAGGCTTCAGGAACGCTTTGCAGAAAATGTGGGCTGTCGATTGGGGACCATAGATGCTGGGGGGGCAGGTGGCCTAAGAGCCCCCTCAGAGGCAGTGGGAGCCTTTTGGCTCCCTCTCCTTCCACCTCCAGTGCTGGGGAGAGAGGAAGAGGGAGGAGCCGGGTCCCAGATTGTGGCCCACACCCCCGTGTAACTTGCGCCTGGCCTCTGTATCTGGAATAATGATACCTTGGTCTAAAATGAAACCCAGGGCCAGACAAGTGAGTGGGCCAGCCGCCCAGGAGCCTGGCAGTCCAGCCCTGTCCCAGTCGTAGGTGTCACCCTGGCTTTCTCCCTGAAAGTTTTTCATTTCCTGAACCTCCCACGGCCTCACCCCACCCTGGCACCCATCCGGCCCCTGCCTCTCAAGAGCCCAGGTGTCTGTCTCTTGCCTCTGATTCTGGGCACTAGCCCCTCTAGAAACCTAGGTGTCCTAGTCACACACATCCCCAGGGCTGACTGGCCTTCAGTTTTGCCACTCCCTGCCTCCGGGGGCTGTAACCAGAGCCAGACTCCAGCCGGCTTTTCCGGTTGGAGGTTGGAGGTGGTGCCCCAAGCTCCCCTCAAGGGGGTGGCGGGCCGCCCCGGAAGTCCTGAGTCTTGGGACGTCCTCTGGTCCAGTGGCAGAAAGAGCCAGGACTAGACCCAGGGTGTCAGGAGTGGAGAGCAGCAGAGGAAGTGTTGCAGGCTCCACGTGCGTCAAAGGTGGGAGGATATGCTGGGGAGAAGGGAGGAGGCCACACCGGCTAGGTAGGGGACAGTGGCTCTGTGGACAGCTCCTCCTGAGCTCTGGGAGGGCAGGCTGGTTCATATTGGGGCAGAAGTCGGGGGAGCAGAAGTGGTGAGAACACGTAGTCGCTTGGCTCTGGGTAGGGGTGAGATCTGGGGGAGAGGGAAAGGGGACACACAGTTCCTGGGTTCTGCCATATTTTGACAGGGCAGATCACGGATCAGGGGCAGAGGTCATGCCTGGCTCATAGGGGGCCCAACACCAGGCGCCCCTGCCTGAGGGTCTCTGCAAGCCCCCCACCCCCCGCACCCGCTGCCTCCTCCTCCCCCATAGGTGGGATGATTCCGGTGGCTGAATTTAAGCAGTTCTCCGAGCAGCAGCCAGCCTTCAAGTTGCTCAAACCCTGGTGGGACGTGCTGGCCGAGTACCTCACGGTAGCTATGCTCATGATCGGGGTCTTCGGCTGCACACTCCAGGTAAGTGGGGAGGCAGGGGCGGGGCCTGGATCAGGCGGATGCAACAAGGGCGGGACCTGCAGAGGGCAGAGCCTAAATGAGACGGGCTTTGGAGGGCGTGGCCTGGAGGGCGGGTCTTGGGAATTCCGGAAGTCTTCCCGTTACCCAAGGAAGCGAAACCCAGAGGTCCCTACCACAGACGAATCCCACCACCCTTCCCATTCCCACCACCACTGGCAGCAACACCAAGGTTCCGCTCATAGCTATGGTAGTCTATACTTCTTATAAAACTCAGTTTTGTTCCTGGAATCTAGAAAGAACTGCAGTTACTTCAGTTACTTTATTAGTTTGCTAAGGCTGGCATAAAAGTATCACAAACTCAGTAACTTAAACAGAAATTGTCTTCCAGTTCTGGAGACTACAAGTCTGAAATCAAAGTGTCAACAGGTTCCCTCCCAGGGCTGTCTGGGAGAATCTGTTCCAGGTCACTCTCTGGTGGCCTCAGGCATTTGTTGGTTTATAGATAATGTTCTCCCTCTGTCTTCATAGCATCCTCCCTCTTTGTGTGTGTCTGTGTCCAGATTTCCCCCTTTCAAAAGGCCACAGTCACATTAGTTTAGGGCCTGTCCTAATGACCACATCTCTCTTTTTTTTTATTAAATATTTTATTGTTTTTGACAGAGTCAGATTAAGAGGAAGGGCCCAGAACAGTCACCATAGTTCTCGGCATGGTCTCATGCAGGAGGCACACCCTTGAAAGCTGGGGGCCAAACCAAGGGTGTGGTCCTCACCCACGAGAGCACTGAACTGGGGCCACACCCCAGTTCAGCACATGGTTCTGCACAAGCCGGGGCTGGGGCTGGGACCGGGATTCGATCCAAGGACCCCAGGGCTGCAAAGCAAGTGCTCAACCCACTGAGCCATCCTGGCTTCCCATAATGGCCGCATCTTAACTTGATTACATCTGCTCTGCAAAGACTATTTCCAAACACAGCCACATTTACAGGTATTGGGGGGTTAGGATCTGAAGACCTTTTGGAGGGACACAATTCAACCCAACTCCGTTTTAAAAGACTAATGCTCAAGTTTAGTGACTCCAAGTCACAGCTGGCTGGGGACAGCTGGGGATTGGGGCCTCCCACCTTAGCTTATATCTCTCCCAAATGCCCAGTCCCCTCACCCTCTTCTGTCCTCTACCCATCCCTAGGTGACACAGGACAAGATCATCTGTCTGCCCAGTCACGAGCCCCGGGAGAATTTGTCTGAGGCTCCGTGTCAACAACTGCTGCAGGGGGTTTCCGAGCAGGTGGGGGTTCTCCAGGAGGTGAACGGCCTCAAGAACAACTTGGACCTGCAGCAGTACAGCTTCATTAACCAGCTCTGCTATGAGGAGGCCCTCCACTGGTACCCCAAGTACTTCCCCTATCTGGTTGTCATTCACACGCTTATCTTCATGGTCTGCACCAGCTTCTGGTTCAAGTTCCCTGGCACCAGCTCCAAGATTGAGCACTTCACCTCCATCCTGGGCAAGTGTTTTGACTCACCATGGACCACCCGAGCCCTTTCTGAGGTCTCTGGGGAGAACCGTAAGGGCCAACCCGCTGGACGGGCAACAGCAACTGTGGAAACAGAGGGAGGGCCAGGCAAGACAGGGGACAGTGAGAAGGAGAAGGTATTAGCAGAGCCAGAGAAGGTGGTGACTGAGCCACCAGCCGTCACCCTATTGGACAAGAAGGAGGGGGAGCAGGCCAAAGCCCTGTTTGAAAAGGTCAAGAAGTTCCGCGTGCATGTGGAAGAGGGGGACATTTTATACACCATGTACATTCGGCAGATGGTGCTCAAAGTCTGCAAGTTCTTTGCCATCCTGGTTTACAACCTCATCTATGTGGAGAAGATCAGCTTCGTAGTGACCTGCACAGTGGAGACCTCAAGGTTCACAGGCTATGCCAGCTTCTGCTGCAACCACACCAAGGCCCACCTCTTCTCCAAGCTGGCTTTCTGCTACATCTCATTCGTGTGTGTCTATGGGCTCACCTGCCTCTATACACTCTACTGGCTCTTCCACCGGCCCCTCAAAGAGTACTCCTTCCGTTCTGTGCGTGAGGAGACTGGTATGGGTGACATCCCTGACGTCAAGAATGACTTTGCTTTCATGCTGCATCTCATTGACCAGTATGACCCGCTCTACTCCAAGCGCTTTGCTGTCTTCCTTTCTGAGGTCAGCGAGAGCCGCCTGAAACAGCTCAATCTCAACCACGAGTGGACGCCTGAGAAGCTTCGGCAGAAGCTGCAGCGCAACGCCAAGGGACGGCTAGAGCTAGCCCTCTGCATGCTCCCAGGACTGCCTGACACTGTCTTTGAGCTCAGTGAGATGGAGGCGCTCCGGCTAGAAGCCATCTGCGACATCACCTTCCCTCCGGGCCTGTTGCAGCTGGTGAACCTGCAGGAACTCAGCCTGCTCCACTCCCCCGCCAGGCTGCCCTTCTCCTCACAGATCTTCCTGCGGGACCGCCTAAAGGTCATCCGTGTCAAGTGTGAGGAGCTCCGCGAGGTGCCCCTCTGGGTGTTTGGGCTGCGAGGCCTGGAGGAGCTGCACCTCGAGGGGCTTTTCCCCCCGGAGCTGGTTCGGGCGGCAACCCTTGAGAGCCTCCGGGAGCTGAAGCAGCTCAAAGTACTGTCTCTGAGGAGCAACGCTGGCAAGGTACCGGCCAGCGTGACCGATGTGGCTGGCCACCTGCAGCGGCTGAGCCTGCACAATGACGGGGCCCGCCTGCTGGCTCTAAACAGCCTCAAGAAGCTGGCGGTGCTGCGGGAGCTGGAGCTGGTGGCCTGCGGGCTGGAGCGCATCCCCCACGCTGTCTTCAGCCTGGGCGCGCTGCAAGAACTTGACCTCAAGGACAACCACCTGCGGTCCATTGAGGAGATCCTCAGCTTCCAGCACTGTCGAAAGCTGGTCACGCTCAGGCTGTGGCACAACCAGATCGCCTATGTTCCCGAGCATGTGCGTAAACTCAGGGTCCTTGAGCAGCTCTACCTCAGCCACAACAAGCTGGAGACCCTGCCCACCCAACTGGGCATGTGCTCTAGCCTCCGCCTGCTGGATGTCACCCACAACGGCCTGCATTCCTTGCCACCCGAGCTGGGCCTCCTCCAGAACCTGCAGCACCTGGCTCTCTCCTACAATGCTCTGGAGACCCTGCCTGACGAGCTCTTCTTCTGCTCCAAGCTCCGGACATTGCTCCTGGGCTACAACCACCTGAGTCAGCTCTCACCCCAGGTGGGGGCCCTCAGGGCCCTCAGCCGCCTGGAGCTCAAGGGCAACCGGTTGGAGGCACTGCCAGAAGAACTAGGCAACTGTGGGGGCCTCAAGAAGGTGGGGCTCCTGGTGGAGGACACCCTTTATGAGAACTTGCCGGCTGAGGTTCGGGAGAAAATGGAGAAGGAGTAAAGCCACGGAGGGGTAGGTTGAGGCAGAGGCCTTCCGGATACTTCCATCCCAAAATCTGCCACTGTCTTCAAGGGAGGTGGTCAGGTGGGCCCAGGCCAGGAAAGCAGGAGCAGACACGTCAGACTATGCGGCCCAGGCAAGATCCTGGGACTGGTTTGTCTGGGAATACCGGAGGCCGTGGATTTGGGCTAGAATGTCATGGAGGGATTAACTAAGTCATAGAATTCTTGGACCAAAACCACATCCTGTTTTTGGCTGGCTGGGGACCAGAACTGCTGCCCAACCCCTAAATATTCTAGATCAATCAGTGTCACAAAAGGGGGTGGGGACACATCACAAGAGGATTTCAATCCTCTCCACCCACCACCAAAACAGCTTACATCTAGGGTTCTCTTCCCAAGGGGACACAGACACAAGGGATCAGTGCACACTGTCCCCACTTTGACGTGAATCCCTTATTAATGAGTTGATTGCTATGGACATGTGAACTCAAAAACATGGGTCTCTTATTTGGCTGTGTCAAAATCAACATTTCCAAAACATCCCAGGACCCACCCCTGGAAGACTGACTCAGGAGCTTTGGCTGGAGGATGGGAATTTGCCTGTAAATAGGCATTCCAGGTCATTCTGACACAGGTGGTCCTAGGCCTATATGTTGGGAAATTCTGACCTACCAAGATCTCTGAATGTCTAGAGCAGAGATTCTGAACCCGTTTTAGGTCCCTAGACCCTTTGAGAATGTAATGAAAGCTGGGCACCTCTTTTCTTAGGAAAATGCTCATGTCCACATTCATACACAATTCTGAAAACAACTTCAGGCAATCAACAGATTCCCCCAAGTTGCCAGAGGCTATTCATGGATGTCCTAAGGATGGTGGACAACAGGTTAAGAACACATGCTGTGGAGGGTGCATTTTTCTAAGGACAGGCAGGGACTTTGTGTTTTGACTGTTCCCTGTTTGAGGGAGTATATATCAGTGGGTACTTAATAAACAACACAAATTATCAACTATCATTCCAATCTCGTGTCCATACCTGTTGCTAAGCCTTCCATTTCACCAGGCTAATTACAGGCAAGTGGTGACATGTGCCACAATCAAGGGTATGAGTTAGTCCTGGATCATAGGCATGGAAGGGGGCTCAGAAAGGGTTAAGGAGACCTCAGTAAATCAGGAAAAATAGGTGACATCTTCTAGCTTTTTTCCTGAAGAACACTTTATACCTTCCTTGTCATCCTAACTCCATACTTTTGTATGTGCTCCACCCATAAGTCATCACTAGAGGGGTCCGCTGGGCGGGACCAGTAGCAGATAGGGCACATGGCACAGCCTGCCTGGCACCTAAAAGCAGAGGCAAGCTGCTCTCCAGGACACAAGATTCCAGATGGGGACATTTTCCCAGCACCCTTCAGACCGGTGAAAAGAATATTTAGGTTGCAGGGACTCCACACAGAGACGCCTAATCCTGGAGCGAGTCTTCTGCACTGTCACATTCTGAGAGCAGGACAGATGGGGAAAAATCTTAAAATGTCCCACAGCAGTCTGACCTGGAACTCTCTAGCCTTGACCTTGGTCCTGTCGCCAAGGTCAGAGGTCACGCCGCTGGACAATGGGCTAGCCCTAGACCTACCCCGCCCCTCCCACCTGTTCTTGGCTAACCCTGAATTTGCTGAAATGGAAAGGGTGCCTAATTATGGTAAGGAGGCAACAATTAAGCATAATAGGGATCCTAATTAAACATGTCAGAGGCGAGAAGGGCAGTTCTAAGAGGGCGTCGGGCCCAGCCAGGAAGAGCAAAGAGGAGGCTGAGGACACTGCGAAATTGACCACCGGCCACAGCGCCCGAGGAAAGAGCCAGAGATGAGCATGCGCAGCGGACACCACGCGTGAGACTTCGTCTCCCCTTCTCTACGCTTGCGCTCCGCTTTCCCCACCCACCGTTCTCTGCAGAAAGCTGATTGTGGTTTTAATACAGCGCCGCTCACCATAGCTTTCGGTAATCCTTGCGCATCACGGCAAAGGTCTCCCACCTTGCCAGCCGCGAGCTCTAGGTGGCGTCATCCCTCCGGCTGGGAGGAGGCACGCACGCGCGAAGGTTCGCACGAGGAAAGGGCGGGTGCACACTATGGGCATGCGCTGTACGGGACTAAACGGCGGCTCGGCGGGGTCATCCAAGCGCAGGCGCAGTGCAGTGTTTGTCTGCGGGCTGACGGGCGGCCGGGCAGTACGCGGCGGCAGCGGCGGCGGGGAAGATGGCGGCGTCCTCCCTGGAGCAGAAGCTGTCCCGCCTGGAAGCAAAGCTGAAGCAGGAGAACCGCGAGGCCCGGCGGAGGATCGACCTTAACCTGGATATCAGCCCCCAGCGGCCCAGGCCCAGTAAGCACAGCGGCGTGGGGGAGGGGGCAGGTGGGGCGGGGCGCTCACAGCGGGAAGCCCCGCCCCCACCCCAAGCCCCGCCCCCGCTTCCGGGGAGCCCTGGTTTCTCTCCTTCCCCCCGCTCTCGGCTCGGGAGGAGAGGGTCTTGCTAATCCGGGGGGCGTGGGGCTGGCGGGCTCCCGGGCGGGCCTCCCCCAGCCTGGGGTATTCTTCCGTACGGGGCCTGGGAACCTAGTTACCTGGCTCCAGGCAAGGACCCCACCTGATGACCCGCACCCATTACCGTAATTCTCAGAGCCTCAGTCACCTACTGTGATCCGTGCTCCCTCTACTCCATGCGACCGGGATCAAATCCACGGCTCCCGCAACACATACACATCCCTTTTGACCAGATGGTTCCACTCCCACCATCTCAAATCATCCCGGTTCAAGGGATGGTCCATTCACACACTCACCTGGTCTAGGGATACCTCAGACCACTTGACCACATATAACCCCCCTTATCTCTCTGGCCAGATGATTCTCCCACTCCTTCCGTGTCTGGCGATTCCTTCTCCAAAGTGGGACCTTGTCCTTGAACTCAGATGACTCCCTTCCACACACACACTACTCACATACACCAGGCCCCCTCATACTTCTCTGACTAGTTTCAATGTAACTCTTGGTGAATGTGTCTAGTCCCTTAAAAATACATACCCAGCACCCAGCCTGGAAACTGTCACTTGGGCTCAAGTGACTTCCTCTTCCCCACATACCCATACGGCTTGGGGACACCTGAGGCCAGTATGGTGATATCTAGCGTCCCAGCACACATACACTTCCCCTCTGATTCCACCATCACAGTGCCTACCTTCCTGGCATCTTGTCATCTGGAATCAAGAGCTGTCTGCCAACACCTCCACCTGTTTTGGGATCACCCTGGCCATATCTAGTCTCCTTGCTATGTCCTACAAAACCCAAATCCTTTCAGCTGGAGAGCATCAGATTTCACTCCTCCATATCATATATCTTTCTGTGTCTGTCTTGCCTTCTTTAATAGGCTCTCTGATATGACCTTTGTCACTTATGTAGCTCCTGTGGGGTCCTTCTGACAGGAGGGGAAAGACCCCTGTATCTGGGTACCTCAGCCACCCCCAACTCACCGAACCTGCCCTTCACAGTCTGACACACACACCCCCAATCTGTGTGTAGGGTCCACTCCCCCTCCCTCCCTCCCTCTTCTGACCTGGGTCAGTGTGGGCGCCTCCCTGAGAGGGTCTCTTAAAGGCCCAGAGAAATCCCCAAGGTGATGATGCTGGCATTGGACACTCCCTGGGGCAGTGAGCCCAGCCAGGACTGCAGGGTTCCTGCTGGGGTCTGCAATGCTACTCCCCTACCTCCAGCATGGACAAGACAGGATGGGGTATGGGGCCTGGGGTGCCTTCCGGGAGTGGCTGTCCCAGGTGCAGAGCAAGGCACAGCAAGGCCCAAGGCGGGCAGGTCCCTGAGGAACCCCTCCAGGCGTCTGTGTTTGTGTCAGCGTCCACTCCATCCCATCCTTCCAGTCCTCCCATCTGTCAGTTTCTACCCATCTCTGCAGTTTGGTGCCTCGCACCTCCCCCTCCTCCTCGTTATGATTTGATTTCTTTTCTTTTGGACAAATCAGTTGTTTCTGTTGTGATTTATCGTGGTGTTGTTTTTTTTCTTCCTTCTCCCCATCCAGTTATTGTGATCACTCTAAGCCCTGCTCCTGCCCCGTCCCAACGAGCAGGTACAAGCCTTTTTATCATCGCTGCTTGGACATCTGCACCATTGACCTAACCGCTGCCCTGGCCGCAGAATGCCATACTCCTACCCCCCATGCTCTCTGTGTGAGCGCGTGTGTGCGCATCTCCTCACTCACTCTCACTCTCACTTTTCTCCTTTCACACAATCAGCATCCGGTCCACCTGGCTCTTCCTTTGTGTCCTCTCACCTCCCTCTCCTTTCTTTCTCTTGGGTGCAGGTTTGGATCCCCTGGAGGAGGGACTGAGCTCCCTCACTGGGAGTCTGTCACCTGCGAGAGGGTCATGCATGTGCATGTGTGTGAGTGAGAGGAAGAGAAAGTGGGGCCAGAAGTTTGGCTGTGTCTATGGATCCATTTCAGCAACTCAGGGAACGTGTTCTGGCTCTTCTATGCTGTACCTGTTCTAGGCTCTGGGGACACAGCTATGAGCAAAACTGAACGAGTCCGTCTGTGCAGCTGATGCTCCACTAGGGGTGGGTGGGGGGTAAGAACAAGGAGCGCATTTCTGGTCAAGGAGAACCAGAGAAGGCTACAAGTGTTGGGAAAGACACAGAGCAGGGTTGGGAGTTCTGCAGGGCGCCTGTCACAAGGAGCCTCTGGAGAAGATGGGGTTTGAGCATAGTCTAGTGGGAGCTGGAGGGAGCATGTGAATAGAGGTAGAGGAACAGCCCTGCCAGGACCTGAGTGCAGGTGCCAGCAGGTCTGGGAGTAGTTGTGTGTACGAGAGACCTGGCTGAGGGTCTGGCCCTGTGGTCCTTGTGTATAAGTGGGACTAGTTTTGGGCAGTTGAATGTGTGCACCGTGTGTGTGTGTGTGTGTGTGTGTGTGTGTGTGTGTGTGTGTGTAAGATGGTGTTGGGGGCTCTGTGATATATCATCTGCATGTGTGTGGGGCTTTGCGCTGTGACCTGTGTATGTGTCTGTGTGTGTGCACCCCTGCTGGCTGACAGTTTGGTACATCTGTGGCTTCTCACGGCCACATGTCCCTGTGTCCTCTCGTTCTCATTTATTCACTCATTCATTCATCTCTCTCCCTCTTGCTCTCACTCTCTCTCATTCATCTTTATGCTCTCCCTCTGACCTGACCTACTGTGTGGCCCATTACCACCTCCGTGCTCAGTGACCTCTCTGGGCCTTTGTGTAGCTTCACCCTCCCTACTGGCTCTCCTCAAATCCCCATACTTCAGTTTGGGGGCCTGGTTGGAAGTTTCTGTACCCCTGCAGTCTTTTCCTGGGCTCTAGGGCAGCTCTCAGAGGCCCAGTGGTCTGTTCGAAGGAGGGGACCCATGGGAATCAAGAAGTGTGAAGAAGGTATGGGTGTGGTCCTCACCCCAGAAAGCTGACACGGTGCAAGGTAGAAAAGGGGCCCAGGTACCCCCCAGGGGTGAAAACCTAGTAGTGTCTCAAGAGAGTTCAGGTTCAGGGGTACTACAAGGCAGGGTTGTTGAGCCAGAGAGGGAGGGCTTAGGACTCTGATTCTGGCCATGGCAGAGCAGAAGTGTAGGGACGTTATAAAGCTGGGGTGGGAGGGGTCATGGGAGGCAAGGGGCTGGACCCAGTTGTGTCCCTGGGGTCCTCAGAGCTCTTTCTGTACTCCTGGCAGGCCCTAGCAGGACTTACACTCCTCCTAGAACTGTATGCCAGGGTTATATACCTGCCCCCTCACTCTGGCTGGGGTCAGGGTTCTGTGTCAACAGGGCAAGGAAAGTCTATTTGCCAGCAACTCAAGCCTACCCATTGGTTTACCCATTGGTCACTGGGCCCATCATGTTACCAGGTGCCCGCAAAACTGAGAGAGGAAAAGGAGGGCCTTGGCAGGAGGTGTGGAGAGAGGAGGAGCATCAGCTGGGGGCAGGCCTCAGCGTGCTCTCCATGGGAAGGTGAACCTGGGAGGGTGCTTAAAGCCAGTGTCCTCCCTAGCCAGAGACCCCCTTGCAGAGTGCCAAGGCCTCTGGCATATGAGGGTTCAATTGAGAATCATCTTGTCTCCTCCGGAGGCCATGCTGGCCTCTGCTCCTCTATCCTTTTGCCAGCCCAGCCCAGGGAGGCTCCCAGCCCCTCAGGGAACCTGCCCCCTTGTTTGGGCTCCTCTCTGGCCTGTCTCTACAGCACCTCCTCTGGGCATCCAGGCCCCAGTCTTGGCTCCTGTCTGTCTATCTCTGTCCTGCCCTCTTGTCCCTTAACGCCGCCTGCCCGTCCTGGGGTGTCTGCTACCTGCCCGCTGCCTGCCTGTCTGCCTGCAGCATGCCCAAGCTGTCCGCATGCAGGCTGCTGGAAAGAACCAATCCCCTGCCTGGTCCAGTATCCCCTCCAAATCCTGCCAGTCCTGGAGGGGCTGTGCTAACTCGAGCCCCTCACCTGCAGGAGGACACAGGCCCCAGCCTGGGATCCTGCCCCTGTCCTCGCCGGCCCCAGCTCTGCAGGTCAGGCTGGGAGACTCACAGATGAGCCTGCTGGCCAGAGGGTGGCACCCCCTCCCCTCCCCCGGGGAGCAGCATGGGACATCTGGGAGCCTGGGTCCCTAGCCCACTATCTCCCTTGGGTGGTCTGCCTCATTCTAGTCGCTGTCTGCAGGACCACAGCCCAGGCTGATCCTGGCAGGCAGTTAGTTCCTCCTTACATGGTCCTGAGCATGGGTGTTGTGGCCCTAGGCCTGCTTCCTGGGCAGTGGTGGGGAGGAAAGGGACACACCAGGGAGGCTACCTGGCTGAGGGATGCTGTCACCCTCTGGGCCATGTTTCTGTCAGCATAGACTTGGGGACAAACCCTCGGCCTCTGGGGACCCCCATTCCAGCCAGCCTACTCCATCTCCTTCCAGGGCAGGAGGATGGGAGAGGTACCCTGAGACTGGGCTGGGTTGGGAGGGAGACTCCAGCACCTCCCTGCAATAGTCGGGGAGGCTATGCCAGCCCACCTTAGGGTGCCCAGGAGGGGAAGACCAGGGTCCTTAGTTTCCCAGTGTGCCAGCACTGGAGGTGGGGCCAACTGGGTGCTAACCCCCTCCCCACCCCTGGCTCTTACCCCCCTAGCCCTGCAGCTCCCACTGGCCAACGATGGCGGCAGCCGCTCACCATCCTCCGAGAGCTCCCCACAGCACCCCACACCCCCTGCCCGGCCCCGTCATATGCTGGGGCTCCCGTCCACCTTGTTCACGCCCCGCAGCATGGAGAGGTGAGCCTTCAGAGAGGTGCCAGCTGGCCTGTGGGGGGTCAGCGTGAAGAGAGCCGCTGGGCGGGCCCCAGGGAGGAGGTGGGGAAACTTGTGGGAATCCCTGTGTATTGGGGCTGGGTGGCCTCAGGTTGGTCAGGACTTCCCTCCACCCACACCCTCTCCCTGTTCCCCCAGCATTGAGATTGACCAGAAGCTGCAGGAGATCATGAAGCAGACAGGCTACCTGACCATCGGGGGCCAGGTACTGCCCTTCCCCAGGCCCAGGGGTGGACAGGATACAGTTGGGCTAGGTCTATGGGGGCAGCAGCCATGCAGACCCGCATCTCTGGCTGTCCTCACCAGCGCTACCAGGCAGAAATCAATGACCTGGAGAATCTGGGGGAGATGGGCAGCGGTACCTGTGGCCAAGTATGGAAGATGTGCTTCCGGAAGACAGGCCACATCATTGCCGTCAAGGTAAGCCTCTCCTCCCTCCGGGTGGGCCTGAGCCCCTCAGTTCTGATGTTGAAGCCCATCCCTTCTATGCAGCAAATGCGGCGGTCAGGGAACAAGGATGAGAACAAGAGGATCCTCATGGATCTGGATGTTGTGCTCAAGAGCCACGACTGCCCCTACATTGTGCAGTGCTTCGGGACCTTCATCACCAATGTGAGCCCCCTGCCCGGCCCTGCCCTCTGCTGGCTTCCCCAAGAAGCCCTGTCCCCTCCCCTGGGACCAGAGCCTATCTGGGGTGGGCAGGAGGATGTGGCTGCCCCAAGCTGCGCCTGCTGCCCCCGCAGACGGACGTGTTTATCGCCATGGAGCTCATGGGCACATGTGCTGAGAAGCTGAAGAAGCGGATGCAGGGCCCCATCCCTGAGCGGATCCTGGGCAAGATGACTGTGGCGGTGAGTGGCCCGGCGGGCTGGCTGGCCAGGCAGTCCCCAGGCCCTGTGCCCCATCACAGTGTACTCCCCTTTCCTTGCACAGATTGTGAAGGCGCTCTACTACCTGAAGGAGAAGCATGGGGTGATCCATCGGGACGTCAAGCCCTCCAATATCCTGCTGGATGAGCGGGGCCAGATCAAGCTCTGTGACTTCGGCATCAGTGGCCGCCTTGTCGACTCCAAGGCCAAAACGCGGAGTGCAGGCTGCGCTGCATACATGGCAGTAAGCGGGGGCCTAGTTGACAGGCAGGTGTGGAGGCCTGGGCTGTGCACCCACCCCAGACACAGTTCCATCCTCCCCTCTCCTCCCTCTCCTACCCTGCAGCCTGAGCGCATTGACCCCCCAGACCCCACCAAGCCAGACTATGACATCCGGGCGGATGTGTGGAGCCTGGGCATCTCCCTGGTGAGTTGGGGCCCTTTGCGGGCTGGGTGCCCACTCTCAGAGTACGGGAGGACTGCAGGGAGGGAAGGAGCCTGTGCCTCGCCCCTCCAGCTCCTCTCTCCCCAGGTGGAGCTGGCAACAGGACAGTTTCCTTATAAGAACTGCAAGACGGACTTCGAGGTCCTCACCAAGGTCCTGCAGGAAGAGCCCCCGCTCTTGCCCGGTCACATGGGCTTCTCGGGGGATTTTCAGTCCTTCGTCAAAGACTGGTGAGGAGCCCTTGCCCCAGCTCTCCACTCCAGGAGGCAGACAGGTCGGGTGTGGCCTGGAGCTCAAGGCTAGGGGGCAGGATTCGGGCAGGCTCAGCTAGGAGATCGTTGAGCCCCCCTCCAGCCTCTTACTTCCCTTTCCTCCCTTCTCTCTCTCCAGCCTTACTAAAGATCACAGAAAGAGACCAAAGTATAATAAGCTACTTGTGAGTATCTGGGGCCCCTCCCACCCTGTCCCAGCCTTGCTTCCCACCCCTTGCCCGTCTGGACCCCCAGGGCCTGAGCAAGGTCAGTAGGGAAGCTGCCTTTGTTCTAAGCTCCCTCCTTGGGCCCCACACAGGAACACAGCTTCATCAAGCGCTACGAGACGCTGGAGGTGGATGTGGCATCCTGGTTCAAGGATGTCATGGCGAAGACCGAGTCACCACGGACTAGCGGAGTCTTGAGCCATCACCTGCCCTTCTTCAGGTAGCCGTGTGGCGGCGGCCATCCCCACTGGGGGACTGGGGACATGGCCACAGGCCCCCTTCCCTATCTGGCCACCCAGCTGCTCATCAGGGAAGACCTGGGACCTGGATGGCCGCCAAGGGCTGAGGACAGAAAGTAGGGGATGCCAACCCACCCCTGACTCCCTGCTCAGCAGCCATGGACAGATGGGCCACGAGGCTCTAACCCTTCCAGTCCTGGGGTCAGCCGGCCATGTGCGTCCCCCTGACAGACACTGTGAATGGAAGACAGCAGGCCGCGAGCACACTCGCTATTTATTCAGTCGTAACCTCTGGGCTGGGGTGGCCCCCAGGGGCCAGGAGAGAGTTACCTGTCCTGCACCACACTCGCCCCATGCTGTCTGTCCCCTTCGCCTCTCTGACACACATGCTCCCAGTCGCCATCTCCCTGTCACCTCCCTTAATGCCTCTGTTTTCCCCTGTCTCCTCCCTCTCTGTCTCGGCCTCTCTCCTGGCTCTTCCTCGCCTGATGGGACCCCTGGGTCCACTTAGGTCCATGGCAAGGGATGAGTCCCTCAACTGGTGTCCTCGCCCCAGGAAGGCAGGGTGGGCATTGTGACTGCAGCAGTCTTGGGCTGCTCTTTTTTCTCTCTCTCTTTGATCTCAGGGGGTCCTTTTTGGAGTTTATTGTATTTTATTGTACTTGGTGGGGTGTTTGGGGGGTGGGGGGAAAAGAGCTTATTCTCATGGGGTTTGTTGGTACCTTCAGAAACTTTTACCAAAGTCATGTTTAGCTGCTTATGGTGGAGCCCCCAACCACCCATGGGCACTGGGGGGCTGGGCCATAGGGTCCTGCCACTTGTGCCTCCCTCCGCCTGGCCTGCGGAGACTAGTTCCAAAGGTGGGCACTGGGGGCGGGGGCTTCTCCCTCAGGGCTGGAGACTGGCCACATCTTGGGGCAGGGGGTGAGTTGAGGACCTTGGGTGCAGAGGGAGCCCACAGGGCTGTGGCCACACGAGGTGGCCTTCAGGGAAGGCGTGTGCGGGGTGTGGTGGAAGGCACAATGCTGGTGTGGCAGGGAGGAGGGAATAGGTGATGAGTGAGGCCCACTGGGCCCAGGAAGGCAGGAATCGAGGGTACAAGGAGTGGATGTGGGGGTTCGAGGATGTGTGACAGGGACAGAGGTGGGGCAGCCTGAGTGCTGGGCATGTGAGGGCAGTCACTCCCTCATAGTGCCCCTCAGCTCCTCCCCCAGAGCTGGCCAGTCCCCAGCCTACCAGAGGTTGGGCCATGGTGCCCCCCTCCCCCCAGCCCTCTTCAGCAACCAGAGCAGGAGGGGGTGTGTTTCCTTTTTGTTGGTGATGCATGCATATCAAGTGGATGACAAACAAAATAACAAAAAAAAAAAAAAAAAAAAGAAAAAACCCACAAAACCACAAAAACCAACCAACGCCAAAGGTGAGGAACCTCGCTGGATGTAGCTGGCGCAATCTAGACTTAGCATAGGCATCACTGTAACCTCTATGCTATCGACTCTTGTTACTCTTATAGTCACAAAAGGCCGCATGTTTTAAAAACTACTCCACCGTCTTCTCTCTGCTCCCCCTCTCCCCGGGGTACAGCCACCTCTCTTGCCCCAGTCCCTTTTATGAGGGGTTGGGGACAATGTGTGGGGCCAACAGGCCTGGGTCCACCTGTCCTTTGTGGGTTTCAGCCACAGGTGGCCTTTGCTGGTAGCCAGAAGGTCATGTAGCTGGTCCCAGGGCCAGCAAAGGCCCAAGGCCTGCTGCTCGGGTGTACTTTTATTTAACTATTTTGTAAGTGTGTGTCTGCCTGCCCCCCCCCCTTCAGTGTTAAGTGGGAGTTTGGGGGAGCCGCTCCTCCCCCCTGCCTCTCCCATGTTCCATCCCCCCACCCCCACCCCCTCTGTCTCCAGTCACCAGCCATCCTCCTCCACCAGGCAGAGGGTGGATGGAGCAGGTGGCCAGGGGCTTGGGGTGGCCTGGCCCAGCCCATCGGCCCCCAGTCCCTTCTCAGGCTGCCAGTATTGCCCCTTCCCTTTTTAAATGAAAACCCTTGTTTGTAAGTCCTTAGATGCTTGAGAATAAAGCCCCTTCCTTTTCTTCCCCCGAGTCTGTGGCGTGACCTGAGCCTTGGCAGGATGTGGCATGAGACTTGGAAGGGTCTGTAAGCCCTGACCCTGGGGGCTGAGGGTCTGGGGGAGAGGTGCTGTTCTGGTGGATGAGGTCTGTATCAAAGGGAAACAGGCAAGTTGGGGCTCGCAGGGTGGTGGTTTGTAGTGATTTGCCCAATAGCAAACAGGCAGTGTGGAGGGATGCCTCTCCTCCTCCTCCCCCTCCCCCAATAGCCACAGGTCCCATGGGAGAGGAGCCCTTAATCCCTGACAGGCCTTGAGTGAGGGCTCTGGTGTCAGCCCCTCAGTCTGCCACCCCCGCCTCGGGTGGCTGTCCAGCCAAGGACAGGGCCACCTACCCACCTGCTAGTCGAGTGCTGCCACTGGGCAGGTGCCTCTGCCTCTGGCCTCCACAGCCAGTCCAGCATGCTGGGTGCTGTGCTGCTGCTGGCCCTGCTCTTGGGGACTTACACCTTGCCCAGCAGGCTCCCTGGTATGTAGGGGCTGGGGGGACACGCGTGCTATTGCGCTCCCATATCTGCGCCTCCCTTTCTCAACTCTACCTCTCATCCACCCTGCCAGGTGGAGTGGGTGGGTGGTGGGGTGTGCCCGTCCCCCATTTCCAGGTTCTCTGGGATCCCCAACCTCAAAGCTCCAGCAGCCATGGTGAGGCCAAGAACTGGGAGGGGAGCAGTCCATGCAAATGCCTTTAGGGAATGTGTGGGAGCCATCCTGAATATTTTAGAGAAGGGCCCCAGCTGAGCGCTTCCTAAAGGCAGACATCCATATGTCCGTGTATGTGTACTTGTGTGTGTTACACTTGATCTTAGTCAAAAGGCTGAGAAGCGGTTGCTTGTGTGTGTTGTCAGACCCCACGGCTGCTCTACTGTGAATACACTCAGCCTGGGAGTGGGGAACCTGGACAAACAGAAAAACCCCAGAGCTTGGTGGCCTGGCTGGGCTTGGGCTGTCACAGAAGGGCTGGGGGAGAGACCCCTTTTCTATCTTCCCTCTTTGTTGACAGCACCTACCTCCCCATAGAAAGGGAAGGGTGGGACCAGCACCTACCCCAAGCTGGCCTTGCTGCAACCCCAGAGCAGCCCTGGGCCCCTCACTGGACCTGATCCTCCCCAATCAGTCAACCCTCACCCCCTTCCCTGTCTGGAATTCCCTCACCCACTGCGTGGGAGAAGAAATTGAGGTCCAGGAAGGAGAGCTCCACTTGCCAGAGTCACACAGCTTTGTGTTGGGATGTGATATCCCAGGGTTCTCCAGTGGGCACATCCTAGCTGTTGTCCCACTGGTGGTGAATGAGGCATCTAGCAGAGCATGAGTGGACCCACCGTGTCCATTTTCCAAAGGAGTTCGAGCAGGTTGGATCAATTGCTGGAGGGTGTAAGGAACAGTGTGTCCTCCCTCTGTGCCATCCTTTCTACCCCAACAGCGCCCCCAATCCCGGAGGCGCCCGGTTCCCGGCTACGCCGACCACTTTTCAGTCTAGAGCTATCAGACGTGGAGGATGCCTTCCCGCGCCGCGGGGGGCCGCTCGAGGTCCCGGCCAACAGCCGCGTGTTTGTGCAGGTGCAAACGTGGGGCGCGCTGGAGTTGGGGGTGTGCAGGTTGGGGTGGTGAATCCTGACCACGATACCGCCCCCCTCCCAAGCCCAGGTGGCCCTGGCTCGTCCTTCCCCACGCTGGGGCCTGGTCCTGCACCACTGCTCTGTGACACCATCCTCGCGCCCAGCCCTGGCGCCTGCTCTAGAGCTGCTGCGAGGAGGCTGCCCCACTGACTCCTCGGTTGCCTTCCGGCCACCACTGCTGCGCCCTGGTTCCGCCAGCTTCAGCTTTTACCTGCGCCCTGTCTTCAATGCTTCTGTGCAGTTTCTGCACTGCCAGCTGAGCCGCTGCCGCCACCTCCGGGGAGCCCACCGGACTTCTGTTTCTCTGACGCAGCCGCTGTCCTCGGTGCTTGGGCATAGGGCCGGGAGTCTGGGCGCCTGGGGCCTGTTGGGAACTAGGCAGGAATGCCTGGCATCTGAGAGAGGAACCCCTTGGGGTTTGAGGATCTTGGGGTCAGGACACTGGATCCTGGGGCACGGGTCTCTCAGAGCTGGGGGTAGGGAATGGGTCTCTTTAGGGCTGGGTGCTAGGCACAGGGAGTGCGTGGGGGCCCAGGGAGTTCGAAAGGGTTCCTCAGGGGACAGGAAGTGGATACTGAATTCCCTCATTGGCCGGGCATGGTTATCCCCTTGGGCGGAGCTCTGAGGTCCCCCAGGGCTGAGTGGTTGGATGCGGAAAGCCGGTTATGAGGCCAAACCCATGGGTACCTAATGCTGGGCTTCACAGAATGTGACGTGCTCAGAGATCCAGGTCGTGTGAACTGGAGGGGCTGAAATTTGGGAGTCCTGACGAGCTAGGCATCTGGCTGCTTGTATTATATCTTAGGGGCTGAGCTCAGGGACCCCAATGGGCTGGATATTCAGGGTTTTAGTGGTGGGACTCCTGGTTGCTAAGAGTGCTAGATACTTAGATCTCTGGGGAGTCCTGGGGACCAGCCCTTTGATCCCAGGGCTCTCATGTCCCATCCCTTCCCTCTCCTTCCCCCAAGTGTCTGCCTCAGGATGAGGAGTGCACTGGCGTTGGCAGTGGCAGTGGCAGTGACGAGAGTCTGGGTGCCGAGGGGCCCCACCTGCACACGCTAACGCAGCCCATCTTGGTGACGGTGCCCAGGCCACCCTCCAGTGAGCTCACAGTCCTTTCCTGCGGGGGTCCCTGGGGCCGGGGAACTGAGGTGGAGAGGACCTTTGGGGCCTGGGCCATTTCAGCGTTGTACTCCCCACAGGGCTACCCAAGGGCGTCCCGGGCAGAGCCATACGCCCCGAGCCTCCTGCGCCGTCCCAGGGAACCCTGGAACCCGGGCCAGTGGTGGCGCTGGTGGTGGCTGCCTTCGTGCTGGGCGCGGCTCTGGCCGCTGGGCTCGGCCTCGTGTGCACACACTCAGGTATCAACCGCCGCCCACCGGGCCCTTCACCTATCCCCCGCTTCTAAACCGAGGTCCCTCCGATCCCAGCGGGCGGGGCCTGACCAGCCCTAGCTATGCCTCTGCTAGGCCAGCAGCAGCCCTTAAGGGGCGCCCCTGCTCCCAGCCAGCATGCAGCAACCCCTACTGCTCCGCAGCCTACCTCTCCCTTCCAGCTCCTCCACCTCCTGGCCGGCCCCCAAGAACCTCGCCTAGCAGCCCCCAGCCCAGAAGGCCCCAGTGAGGCAGGTAAGTGCGTGTGCGTGTGTGTAGGTGTGAGGCCCATAGGAAAGCTGGAGGAGAGAGGCAATGATATGACTTCATAGCGCTTTCTTGTGCCAGCAGCGTTCTCAATGTCTTGTGTATATTAACTAATTTAACCCTGACAAGAACCTTCAGAAGGTTCTTGGTATATCTATTATAATTCCCATTTAAGAGATGAGAAAAATGAGGCACTTTCTTAGGTTAAGTAATGTATAAGAGGTCACAAAATCTGGCGGAGCTGGGATTCGACCTCAGGCAGTGGGTCACTTATGGCTCTGTGTGAGACAGGCACTAGGTGGGGAGAATTCGGGATTCCGACCTAGTAACCTCACTCAGGCACAGACTGTTGGGGTAGGCCAGTGATCAGCTGGGAAGAAGATAGCCTGAGTAGTGTCCTCTCCCTAGCACAACCTGGGCCCCACCCTTCTAGGGATGGCGTGCCCCCAGAAGGGTCCAGAGACTCATCAACCACAGCGTCAGACCAGGCTCGCAAGACTGGACCAGCTGCTGTCGACCTCAAATCCCATGGGACCATGATCCCTGTGCCCCGCCCCCCATCTCCTCCCACCTGGGCTTAAAATAAACATCTGTTCTGACCTGCTGAGTTCTTAAGTCTGCGTGTGTACAGGCCTTAGGTGGGTGGGGAGTCGGGTCAGTAAGCCACGCCTGAGACCAGGACTGGGAGGAGTCCAGGCTGGAAGAGGTCCAGACCAGAGGGTCAGGTTTGGGGGTGGGGTTTATGTGCCCACATACTCGTGTGCAGGAAGACCCAAGGGCATTTTGTCTCAAACAGAAAGGGCCACTCGACCCCACCAAGTTTTAAATAAAGCCTGCTTCTTTCCTCCACCCCTGTACGGGGCCACCTGCCTTCTATGGTCTCAAATACAGGCCTTCTCCCCTCTCCACTCTGACTGCCTGGACCCTGCCCTTGCTAGGGCCTTGACCTCCAGCCTCTGCTCGTCTCCTGTCTAGTGTAGAGCTCCTTAAATTCTCCCTCCCCTGAAGCATAGACAAGAGCAGGACAACTGGCTCTATTTTACAGATGAGGAAACTGAGGCTGGTGACAGCAAAATCACTTTGCTCAAGGTCTCCAGGACTGGGTGACCCCACAGCCCAGGCTCTAGTCTAGGCTGTCACTGGACGGCTGCCCTTCTACCCAGGACCCACCCTTCTTCGAGAAGTAAGGCACACATACTTAGACCAGGAATGGAGGGCACCAGACCTCCAGTCTCGCTCCAGTTTACGAATGAGATAAAATGCGTCCAGGGGGGTCTCGTTCACCCCCTCCCGTCTCAGCTAAGATGCCAGCCTCCCCATGACTTCCCAACCAGCTCCATCTATCCCCAAAACGCAGAACCGCTCCATCTGCTTCCGCTCTGTGCGGTGCTTTGTGGCCCCAGCGGCCTCCGTAAGCGCGGCCTCCGTAACCCCGCCCTCCAGGGAAGCGGCCCTAGAGCGCCAACTCCGCCCTCACAGGCATGAAACCTCCGCAGCGGCGGCGAGCGGCCCCGGCGCGCTATCTGGGCGAGGTGATAGGCTCCGCGGCCTGGAGCGCCCGCGAGAAGCGGCAGCTGCTCCGACTACTGCAGGCGCGGCGGGGCCAGCCGGAGCCGGATGCCGCCGACCTAGCCCGGGAGCTGCCGGGCCGGAGCGAGGCCGAGGTGAGCGAGTCCCGGGACGGGGGCGAGGCTGGGGGCGGGGCTCGGATGTCGCCCAGGCGGGAGCAGGACGAGGGGCGGGGCGATCGTGGCCGGAAGGCGGGAGTGGGTGGGGCATACGGAAGGCTGAGGGGCGGGGAGGAAGGGTGGAGGCAGCCCTGCGGAAGGCTGAGGGGCGGGGAGGAAGGGTGGAGGCAGCCCTGCGGAAGGCTGAGGGGCGGGGCGAGCTCCGAGCACTACGGAGCCGAAGGCCCCGACAGGGCGGACAGGACGGGACGGATGGCGCAGCGGGAGCGGGCGGGCATGAGCTTGCGGTGGGAGTCAGGAAACGGGGCGGAGTGGACGTACCAGGGAGGTGAATAGGATAGTACTTAGCACGTGAGCGGGCCCAGGCTGCGGTGTGGAGCCAGACAGGCCTGGACCTTACATCTTTATTAGGTAGCTGGTCACACCTGGGCCTTGGCCTTGGCCCCAGTCTCCAGGCAGAGTCACTGTGACCCTTAACACTGGACTAGCGCGAGGCGAGGAGCAGTGGCTCGCCCTGGAGCGGACAGTGGTGTTTGGCTTCTTTCTCCCAGTCCTGGGTTTGTAGAAGGCCCATTTGGCCTCCTCCTATCTCCTCCCCAGATTCGGGATTTCCTCCAGCAGCTCAAGGGTCGTGTGGCCCGGGAAGCCATTCAGAGGCTGCATCCAGGTGGCCCAAAGGGTCCAAGACGCCAGGAAACACAGATACCGGCCCCCATCGAGGTGGGACAGGGGAAGACTCCCCAGAGCCAGCTCCTGGAAGATGAGGGGAGTTGGGGGGGTCCCCAGGAGGGGCAGGGCTTGGGGGACTCCTGAGGGTTGATTCCCTAGGCTGACCATGTACCTCCTTGTTGCCCTACCCAGGTATGGATGGATCTGGCTGAAAAAGTAACAGGCCCGCTGGAGGAAGCCCTGACTGTGGCTTTCTCACAGGTACAGCCATCCCCTAGGCAGGACAAGGGTGTCTCCGGGGACATGGTCATACATATGAGTCTAAATAAAGTGGACCTGTGTCCTGAGCCCTTCTTGTCAGCTCTGTGACCCTGGCCAGTCACTAGACACCCTCAGCTTCAGTATCCCTGCCTCTGAGGCCACCTGTATGTGACGCCTTCCTCAGGATGGCAGGGAGGCTTTGGTGAGCAGGCCCGGCTAGGTGTGCAGGGCAGGGGTGTGGCTGATGGGAGGATTTCCACCTTTACCTTCCTGATCTGCCTGTCAGGTGCTCACCATCGCGGCTGCAGAGCCCATTAGCCTCTTACACTCCAAGCCCCCCAGGCCCACCCAGGCACGTGGAAAACAACTGCTCCTCAGCATTCCTGCTGGGCAGGAAGAGCTGAGCCCTGAGGCATCTTCAGAATCCCTGCCTGGTCCTTCTGCTGAGGGAGACCTCCAAGTGGACTTTGAGAAGATCTACAAGTACCTGTCATCTATCTCCCGCAGCTGCTGTGGCCCTGAGCTTTCTGCAGCTGGTGAGAAGAATGAGGGGTGGGGGCAGTGGGGAATGGGGTCCCAGGAGGCAAGCCCTGCCCTCTCTTTATCCCTCCTCTCTTATCCATCACCAGAATCAGCTGTGGTCCTTGACCTGCTCATGTCACTTCCTGAGGAACTGCCTCACCTGCCTTGTGCAGCTCTGGCTGAGCATATGCTGGACACATACCAACGCCTGACAGCCCCCCAGTCCAACCCCAGAAGTAGGAGCCTGGGGATGGGAGCTGAGGATTGTGGGACTGACTCTAGGGGGCAAGAGGAAGCTGACCAGGCCACCCCCCAGACCCCTGAGATTGCTGGGCCCAGTGAACCAAGATCCACCTGGCAAGCAGCTGGGGTCTGTCCTCTGAACCCATTCCTGGTGCCTCTGGAGCTTCTGAGCCGGGTGTCCACCCCTGAAAAGTGAGGGGCTGGCAGGCAGAGGGCACACCAGACATCCATGAGCCCCTGGCCCTCAGGCCTGCTCAGGCTGGCACTGGGTTGTCATGAGGATCCCGTCATGGTGGAAGGTCCCTGACTCAGTGTGCAGTACCCAGTGGCCTTTAAGACGGTTCAGACAACGGAGGTCTCAGAAATGGAAGCCCAGTTGTACAGGGGTTCAGCCATAGCTGAAGTGGGGGCAGCCAGGCGGGTGGGCTTAAACCACCTTCAGATACTCTACCAGCACCTCGTCCCTTCCTATGTCCTTTAACCGAATAAAGTTGTCAGTCTGCCTCATTCTTTTTCCTGTGACTTAAAGGTGGCAACGAGGGCCCAGAGTGCAGAGGGGAACCTCGGAGGTAGGAAAGGCAGAGCTTGGGGCCCTGGGCACCAAGGGGGGCATGCCAGGGAGAAGGGTGTGTCACCAAAGGCTGCTGCTGAAGGTCCAGTCTGAAGCCATCTAGAACGACCTTGGCTTGGCCATTGAGGCAGGCCTGAGCCTGACAGGTATCCGAAACGGTTTTCTGAGCAGGGTGACCTCATACAGATGGAGGGGTGATGCCAGCAGAGGAAGGGCATGTTAGGGGAAATGGTTCCTGGTACTTAATGGGACTGTTACCATCTTATGAAGCAAGCTGACAAACAGCCAGTTCACCCTGGGGGGGGGGGGGGCTGTATCACCTGAAAGGAATGTTCTTGCATAGACAAGTGGGACCCCATTGCCATTTAGCTACATACATACGAGGGCTGTCTGGGAAATACGCAGCTATGTAATATGAAAAATAGAGGCATTTATGGCTGGATTTTTTCCAGACAGCCCTTGTAAATCATGCCTCCATCCCCAGCTGGTGTGGCATTCTACCGTGTTGCTGCCCCTTTTGTAAGTTCCCTTAGTAAATTCTTGGTTTCATTCTGGATTTCTAACATGGCAGCCAGGTTGGAGGAGCCAGGGCCAAGGTTGAGGGATTGGGTTAGGAGTGGGCTGCCCCATGTGGCAAGAGGTGAGAGGTGGTCCCTGAGGTATCCTTGGAGAAGCAAGGGGTGGAGGGGAGCAGAGCTGGGCAGAGGGAGAAAGGGCCCAAATTCCTGGAGGTACTGCTGGGTCTCCCTGCAAGGGGTCCCCCTTCTACGAGCCTCTTGAGGGTGCAAGGGCTAGGGAGGGCAGGGTGGGATGAGAACCAGGGTGTCCCACAGCTGTAGATTCTTTTGAAGAGCCCATGCATTCACTCAGCCTTCCTTTTATAGAAACACCCTTCTCTCCACACTTTACACACTGCTCTCTCAGGGCACACAAGTCTCCCAGGCAGGCCATTGAGTGGAGCCAGCTCACTCCATGACCACAGCCTCCCCAGGCACCAGACCCAAGTGCATGTGGTAATGTGGCAGGAGGGACCAGGCTCAGAGGGGCTTGGGGCTGCAGGCAGGGTCATAGCACCAGGAGGCCATGCCAGTTCTAGACCATATCCAGGGCTGGCTGAGGGCACACCACACCAGCTCCCCACCCAGCTAAGTCCATTCTATAGCCCCCAGTCTCCCCAGGTCAAGGGAAAGAAGGGGATCTTGGCTGTTGGCTGTGCATGGAGATGGGATTGAGATGATAACACATCAGAATCCCCCAAATGTGGGTCTGAGTGTCTTCGCAGTGGGCAGCTAAGAGCCTGCATGAGTTAGACCTGGGTTCAAACTCCTCCTGGACTAGAATCCAGCCATAGTGGTGTGGGCAAGTCACTTGAAGTACCTGGATCTCAGTCCCCTTGCCTGTAGAATGGAGAGGCTAACAAGACTTAATCTCAGGGTGCACAGGGTGAATCCCAGAAGGGTGAACAGGTCATGCACAAGAGGCGCTAACTCAGCACACTGCTTGGCTCAAGTAATCGCTCAATAGCTTTAATTATCACCATTGGCTCAGAGGCAGGGAGGAGAAAAAAGGGAAGGCATGGGGGTAGTGCATGGAGGGGAGGGCAGGAGGGCCAGGGTCAGGCGAAGGTGGTGACTGAGGGAGGGGTGTGATCTGGACTGCTGCCTGGCCTGGGGGCTGGAGTGAGCCTGCCCGCGTTTACCCGCCCTGAAGGCGCTTTCCAGAAGGCACCGCGCATCCTGGACACAGCAGCCATTGTTGCTCCTCGCGCTCGGTCTCCAGGGCAGGCTGAGCTGGGCATATTGATATACAGCGTCCAGGTCCACCCCGCGGGTCCAGGAGGGAGCCCAAGGAGGGACTCAACAGTTATGAGGGAATGGAGGGCGAGTGGGGATAGCCAGATGACAGGGGAGAGGACATTGGGGTCCCTGCATCCTGGAACGGACATGACACTCATGCTGGTGGCAGAACAATAAGAGCCACCTACAGGCTGGGGGTGGGGTGGTGGTGGTCAGTGAGTTATAGGGCAAGGACAAGGCGGGATAAAGGCACGAAGTGGGGCTCGGGCTTGCCTGGGAGGGACCTGGGAGGATGAAAGGGGTCTGGGCAGGGAGAGGGTGAACTTCTCATGCCCTCCCCGTCGGGCTGGGCTCTGGAGCAGGATCCCAAGCGCAGTCTGTGCCGCGGTGCCTCCGTCGGATGTGCAGGAACGCGACCCTACGGAGGGCGCTAGGGGGTGTCGCGGCTCAGACCAGCGCATAGTCGAACTGGCCGCGCTCTAGCGCCTCCTTGTGGTCCGTCCAGGACGAGGCGGGCATGCGGCTGTAGGGGTCCAGCAGGATGCGCACACAGCGCACCATCAGCAGCACCAGCACCACGAGCAGGCAGAGCACGAAGGCGAACACCGTGCGCTGCTCGGCGTCCAGGCCCGCGCCCGCCGGGGGCCCCGTCGACGGCGGCAGCGGCTCGGGGGACAGTGTCCACGTCGAGCTCATGGCTCACATCGCCGCACACCCTGCGGAGGAGGGGCCGGCCCGGGAGGCGGGGATGAGGCTGTTCCTTTCCACTTCGCCCTCAGACCTTGCCCGTCCCCCGTCCCCCATCTCCTTTCTCCGGGCAACGCCCATGCCCAGCCCGTAGACACGCCGCCGCCACCGCCACACGGGGACCCAACTCTGAGCAGGTGGAGCGCTGAGAGCAGAGGTAGCCAGGACCCGGTCGGCCAGCGCACAACAGGTGCTACCGTGCGGCTTGGGGGCTCGGCGGGGGCCCGGCTTTGCTCCTTGCCCGCTGCTTTTGTTCTCCGCGTCCCGGGGAACCCTCCCCCACCACCCCCGCCGTATCCCTCACCCTGGCTTCGACCTCGACGGGGACCGAGCGCCCGGCAGCTGCGCACTCCTCCGGGACCCGCGCCGGCTCCGCTCTCGGCCTCTCTCCGGTGGTGGTGTTGGCTGCGGTGGCCTGGGCTCAGCCCACCCCACCCGCCCCTGAAGCAGCAGAAACCGAGGCGGGCAAGGCGCGAGCACGGCGCCGGGCCGCCGCTGCTGTTCCCATGGTGACGGGGGCGTGGCCGCGTGGGGGTGGGCGGAGGCTGCGCAGGGAGCAGGGAGCAGCGCGCGGCAGCGACCCCGCCCTGGACTCTGGACCATCTCGCCCCCGCCCCACAGAGCGTAGGCCATGAGGACCCCACGTCTCCCCACCCCCACAAGTTCCCCAGATGCCCCATCCCGACCTTAGCTCCCTCCCCCCTAGTCTCCATGATGGGCCCTTGCACACTCTGGGGAACCCCAATACCCCCCAACATCGCTCATACAGCGGCTCAAGCTCTCCTAGCCCAGGGGACTCCAACCCTTTAGAGACCCTGGCCAGGTTACGGAAAACCTTCCTAGTTTTTCTTGTCACTGGTCTGCCCCGCAGAGGGGTGCAGGGTCCTGACCAGGCAAGGCACCCCTCTGGGGCCACAGTTCTTTCAATGACCTTGACCAAAGCCTCCGCATGATCACCTGGCCCACTCCCCTACCCCAGTGACAGACACACTGGTCCATCCACATTGTTCTCCTGCACTTTGGTGTTTTATTATTATCATCACTTCCAAATCTCAGGCTTACATACAGGATAAGGGCACTGTTAATTTTTTTTTTAAATGGAGCTAAAATGGCCTGCCTGATGTGGCTAGTGGGTCCCACCACTGTGCCCCCAGTCATCCCTGGACCAGGGTCTCTTGGCACTGTCTGACTTGTGCCTCAGTGACCTGCTGGCCAGCAGCCCTTGCTGGGGCAGAGGGTGGTGGTACAGGAGCTGGCTCTGTGGGGAGCAGCCTTTGGCAGCCCCTGGCCCCTCCCTGTCCATCTGGTTCTGCAACTGCCCTGGCAGAGCGAGGAGGAAGAGCCGACAGTCTTGTCCCCAGAGGTCTGTTGCCACAGGTGGACATCGGTCCCAGCCATGTGGCTGCTGTGTAATGATCCAGAGCCCTGGAGTCTTGGCTGCTGTCATCAGAGGACCTGCTCTGTGCTGGAAGCGGAGATGTCCAGGAGCCGCCAGGCTGCATAGGGGTTGAGCTCATCCTGGTCCCGGCATAGTGCCCACACGTACAGCATACGTAGCACCTTGTCCTGTAGGAGAGGGGATGGATGAGGGCCGGGGGACAGAGCGAACCCACACCCATGCAGGACAAGGGACTGTGGAGGCAGTATAGATCAGGCTGTCAGTTAGGACATGGGGACACTGGGAGGGACCAGGAGGGGTGTTGGAGTGTCGGCCTGAGTCTAGGGTCCAGAGCAGAGGATGGGGCAGAGGCTGAAACTCAGAATGCAGTAACACTGAATAGGTCTGTCACCCTCTGACCTCTACCAGGCCCAACTTGGGCGCTGGGACTTCTCAAGGCACCGCCCCTCCTGGACACAGACCCTCCTAGCTCTCAAAGGCCATCAGTGCAAGGTGGCTGAATGCTGCCATCCAAGTGGTCCTGGGCTGGCCACCTGCCCCGTCCTGCCCCCTCCCTCACTCACCGGGTTGCCCTCGACCACCTCGCCTTTGGGGTTCTTGATCACCATCACCAACTGAGCCTGGAAGGTGATGATCAGCACGGGCCCCTGCTCCATCATCTTGCCCATGGCCAGCTGTGGGGGAGCCAACAGTGAGGGTGGGCCTCAGAACGCTCCTGGCCACTCCCCTGGAGACACCTGGGATGCCGCCAGGAAAAGGCCCTGGCACCTTGACTCATCACCATGAAGGACCCTGAGGAGCTGCCCTGTGCCAGCATCCCATGTCTGTCACCTCCTGCTGGCCTGTTTTCAGGTAGAGATTTCCCATGAGATTCTCCCCAGGGACAAGTGAGAATGAACCTGAACTGCTGAGAATCTATGTGGGCTCCCAACAGCCTAGCAGCCTCTTGCTCCCCAGACTGGGGCCATATGGGAGCACAGGGAAGCTGGAATTGGCATGCCTTCAGCCCCAAACATGAAGGAAATGGGGGGTGACTGTGGGCACAAAGCCTCTGCCCTTCCCAGTGAAGGTGCCACATAGCACTGCCTTGGGGAACCCTGGGAGGCCCTGAGGTCTGGGCAGCTGCACCCTGTGCCCACCAGTTGCCTAAAAATATTTCAACTACAGGACTATGGAAACCTTTCACTGCAAGGGACCCTGAGGTCATACACTGCAAACACCCTCCTGATCATGATTTCCCAACCCTTGGGTCAATGCGGCCCACCCTGAAAGAGGCACTTACATCAACGTTGTCAATGTCTAGGATGTGGGAGTGGAACTGGAGGCCCAGCGCCTTGGCCTGCTGGATGGGGTGGGCAAGCTGGCTATAGGTCTGCAACAAGAGGTCGACATGACTATATGACAACCACCTGAGCCAAGGCACCGCACAAGAGGGCTGGCGAACCTGCCAGGGCCTGCCCACCTGGGCTGGTGCCAGCAAGCTTCCTGGGACATGCTCCCTGCAGGCAGCTCACTGGCAGTTTCGTGATTTCCGCTCTTGACCTTCCAGCAACGGCCCTGGTGCCTGGGTGTGCTTCGCCAGCAGCGGCCAATGCCAGGAGCATGAGTCCAAGCACAGAGGCTGGTGACCCCCACTGCTGGTCTGAGTCACATGCTTCCCTCTCATTATAAAGACAATACTGTCAGGACTTCAAATAAAAGTGCTTTAATTAGCAAATAAGGTAATTCTCCTGGAACACCATTGGAAATGCACTTGCAGGGAAGCTGAGGCCTTCTTGGCTGATCTTAAATGTTCCCATATTTACCTCAGAGTCTTGGCCTGGATTCAGATTTTTCTAGGATTTGTCCTAACCCACAGGTGCCTCTAAAACTAACTGCCTTATTCTCACTGATCAGCCACTGTGGGTGGCTGATGGCCACAGGCAGCCGATTCTTCCTATGGGGGCAGTGGTGCCCTAAATGACACTCTTGATCCTCTCATGCGAGTTCCCTGGGACATGTGTAGCCCCGTAGTATAACAGGCAACCATGATGGAAGACATTCCAATACCATCTACTTTTTATGGAAATGACTGATCTGCCAAGAAAAGAAAGTTGGTGCCCCTCCTACTTCTTGTGTGATTCCTTGAGGACATTTAAAGAACACCTCTGTGAGTGGCTACAACTTCATCTGTGTTTCCAGGGATACCAGCAACTTCTGGCAAAAGGAATCAGCCACCTCCTAATGGTCCCAAAGCAAAAAACAAAACAAAACACCAAACACTCATAACTGCCTGCTAGATTAGTCATCATGCAGGGGAGTGTTTTAAGAAGAAAATATGGCACCCTCTCCTCTGCTTTTTCCAAGTGAGCTGGTACAGAACAAAGTTAGCCAAAAAACCTCTCGACTGCTTAATACAAAGAGGCTGGAAGAAAACACCCAGGAAGACACAGGTCAGGAAGCAGAGTGAGGCGAGGTGGCCAGAGACAGGGAGGCTGCCAGGAATGGGGTGGATAGTGTGCCACCCAGCGTTGACTGTGGCCCTGTGACCCTGAGCCCTGACTCGGGGGAGCATTGGGCCTCATCAGGGCCCATGGCTCCTGTCCAGGTGGGAAATCTACCACTCTCTTTTTTGACTTGTGTTCTGGGATCTCACAGCAAGAATAGCTAATGAAATCATCCAGTGAGTACTTTGTGCATCCTGGAACACTGTTTCTGTGTGTGTGCTATGCCCTTATGATCCCATGAGATGGGGACAGCACTGCAACTCTGGCTCAGGGGAGGGAGGGGACACAGGCCACCGGAGCCTCAAACCATGCTCTCCCCAGCACCCGTGCATGCGGGAGGGATGTCCCTTTCCACCTGATCCCTGGGCCCCCAGCTTATACTCCAGGCCATCCTAGCCATGGTGCTTTGTGTCACCCAGGGTCACCTGCATTAGGACAGGTAGGCAGGCTACAGTGAAACCCCATCTTACGCAGAATTAAGATGGGGAAGGGTTCTGGATGAGCAGAGGCAAGACCACCACAGCCCTATCATCCTTTAGGCCAAGTGAGGGAGGAAAGAGAGTGAGCTGGAAGGACCATCCCTGACTAGTTCAGTCAGGGACCACCAGCCCCGGCCCTCAGCAAGTCCCACGGTTATGTGGCACCTGGCCCATGGCGTGCGTATGCACAATGTGCAGAGGAGCAGAAGGCCCTGTGCCAGTGAGCATGTCAGACACGAGGACCCCCTTCAACCAGGACACCAGGCCTGGTCCTGCCCTTTCCAGACCAGCCGCCCACACAGCTCTCCATCCAACTGTGATTTCTTTTTAGGCCCAAGTAGAAGGAAGACAAAGGACTCACAGCTTCGTAGCACCAGTCTTTGAGAATTTCAAGCTCTCCAGAAATCATGGCCTAAAAAAGGAAAGACCAGAAACAAACAAATAAATGCCAAAATGAGAGTGGCAGAGGGGGTGGGGGGGAAGAGAGAGAGAGAGAGAGAGAGAGAGAGAGAGAGAGAGAGAATGAGAGTGGGCTTTGGAGGCAGAACTCTCAAGACTATTCCCCAGTAAGAGCCCTTCCTCTGCAGACCTCTGCCCTACTCGGTGCATTATGGCTGAGGAAGGAGGGGGACTTGGGTCAGGCTACAGCAGGGGTGCCCCACCGCGGGTTCCTGGGAGCAAAGCCCCTGTGTGTGTGACCGTGGGGTGGCCCAGGGTGGGTCCCAAGGGCTAAGTGGAAGGAAGAGGAAGGCAGCGTGCAAGGCTTGCACCCTGGCCGGGAAACTGATTAAGCCAAGGAAGTGAGAAGTTGCTTTCTGTGTCCCCTGGGGATGAAGCTTTGGATGGCCAGGCCCACACTGGGACAGGAAGTCTCCTGCTAGTGGGGGTAGCCTGGGGGAGGGGCAGGGGCAGAGGGGTGGATTCCCAAGGGGGGGTGCTTCCACAGAAACATGGAGTTAGGGCTGGATCTGGGGAGCATCAGGGAGGAGCACAGAGAGGGGAGAAGTGGGGCTAGGTATCCATGGAAACTATGTGCGCTGAGCACCAAGCCACCCTCAGTGCTGAAGAAACTGACTGAGCTTAGGCTGCTGCTTTTGGCAATAGCTCCATTCCCACCTCTGCCCAGCCCTGCCCAAAGCAGCATGAGGGACCTGGGCTATCGGAAGAGGGAGAGAGGAACACGTGGAGGCTGGTGGGATGGAGGTGGAAGGCAGAGGGGACAGGCATCCACACAGGGTCAGAAGGCGTTTCTGTGGTCCCAAATGCCTGCCTTGGCTGGAGGTTGGATATAGGGGGCTGGGGAAAAGGCAGCCAACCTTGGGCAGAGGCCTTGTGGAAGGTGGAATCTTAAGCAAGCCAACCCCGATTCTTTTCTGAGCCCAAAAGAGGGGCAAGGGGACCAGAGATGGGACTCGGGATTTCTGACTCATAAGAGGCCTGGTACCTGGGAGACAGATGCCTGAGCCCTGGCAGACTAAGGGAATAACTTCAGACAGAGAACGTGAGGGCAAGAGGAGAGAGAAGAGACTTAGTCCTGGGGGCAGACATACCCCGGGGGGGGGGGGCAGGGGGGAGGCTAGAAAGTGTCAGAGCCACCATCACCAGGACCAGAAGGGGCCACATGCAACAAACACCTTTCAAGAATTTGACAGGGGAAGCCAGGATGGCTCAGTGGGTTAAGTGCTCACTTTATAGCCCCAGGAACCGAGATTCGAATCCTGGCCCTGGCCCGTGCAGACCCATATGCTGACTGGGGTGTGCTTCCTATGGGGGAAGCCCCCAGTTTAGTTCTCACACCCAATTCAGCCCCTTCCATGCGGGAGGCCCCAAGACCAGTTCTTGCCCTGCACCATCCCTGCCCACCTGTGTGGAACAAAACCATGTGGACAACTAATGATGTCCAACTATGGAGACTGCTCAGGACCCTCCCCTTTCTCTCTGTGTCTATCAGAAACAATAAAAATAAATCTTAAAAAAAAAGAAGAACCTGACAGGGGAAGCCAGGGTGACTCAGCGGGTTAAGCGCTTGCTTTGCAACCCTGGGGACTGAGGGTCAAGTCCCAGCCCCGGGCCGTGAGGACCCATATGCTGAACTGAGGTGAGCTTTCCATGGGGGGCCCCCAGCCCAGTTCTTGCCCTGCGCAGCCCCTGCCCACCTGTGTGGAATAAAACCATGTTGAAAACTGATGATGTACAACTATGGAGACTGCTCTGGGCCCTCCCCCTTCTCTCTGTCTCTGTCAAAAACAATAAAATAAAT
>PVKE010002882.1:0-14931 GCA_004027555.1 Craseonycteris thonglongyai
CCCTCCCCCTGCCCCTGCCCCCACTGCTGCCGCTGCCCACGCCCAGGCGTGAGCAGGGGAGAGTCTGCAGAGCCCTCTCCTCCGCCTGGTTGGAAATGCAGCCTCAGGGCTGCCCTTCCTGTCTCTTCAATGGCCCCGGGGCGAGAGAGCTGACAGCAGAGATGGAAGCAGCTCATCCATGTCCCAGAGCCCCTGTGCTAAGGGGCCCCCTCCCCCCGCAGGAGCTGGGCCCTGAGAGGAGTGGGGTGTGGGCAGTCCAGCCAAGTGAGAGACCCTGCTGGGGGCTCCCCGGAAGCGAGCAGCAGCGCAGGCTGTGCGGGCAGTGTCCTTAGAAAAGGACAAACAGCCAGAAAACGTCCATTGTAGGAGGAGGTGAGAACACTTCTCTTCCCCAAACTTACAGACCTCAGGGGAAAGCCAGAGATGTCTCCCCACCTCCCCCGGCCCTTAGCCCCTGTTCTTCCTGCTGCCTCATTTCATATTTCTCTATTTCTTCCTGTCCCTCATAGTCTACCCCCAGACTGCAAAACCCTCACCCATTAAAATCTAAACCGAGCAAAGAAAAAGAGAGAGGAGGAAAGAGGGGCTCCTTTCCCAGGGAACTCCGAGGTGACAGGGTGCTTTTGTGGGAGAGAACACCCACGTCTATAGCCTCAGAGCAGAGGGGGAGGGGTGCCCGGTCCTAGTGGAAGGAACCGGAAGCAGGCCTGGGGCCTGGAGGTCAGGGCCCCGCGAAGTGCAGAGCCAGAGGAAAAGGAAGAAAACGGAAGAAAACGGAAGGCCTCGCCAGGCGGGATGGCTTCCCTCCCGAGAACAGGGGTCTGCTGGATGGATCACTCATCTCAGAACTAAGAACCCCAAGCCTGGCCCCATGGGCTGGCCAATTGCACAAGGCACCGGCCCCCACCTCGCCCCTCACTCAGACACCTTTTATTTATTTATTTTTTGCTCTACAATAGCTGTGTCTTCTGCTTTCAAACAGTAGTGCTGGCTTTCAAGGCGAGGCAAAGAAGATTTGCACATAAAGGGGATGGAGTCTGACCCCTCAGCTGGTTGGCTGGTTTGCGTGTGCAAGGCAATAGGGCCCATGCTGGTTGCAGGCTGGCTAGACTTCAGGACATCATTCCCGGAGCTGTACGAATCACCAGCTCTGGTGAACACAGATGAATCCCAGAGCGGAGGACCCTCCTCTCCACCCTCCGTCTCCTGAACCCTGTGCCGCTCACCTTCTGTCTCTGCAAGAGGCTCTCACCCCCGGCACAAGCCTTCACGAGGCTGTCTGCACCATTTCTCCCAAGTGGCTGCCTTCCATGGCTGCCCTCCTTTCGTTTTTAGGTCTCAGCTCACATATCACCCCCTCTGAGAGGCCTTCTGTCTGTCCTTTTTTATTATTTTCAAAACACATATCCCTTATCCAAAAGCTGTTTTTAAACTCACTGCTTAGCGCTCTCTCCCGCCTAGAATCTAGAGGCCTTAGGGTGTCTTGTTCCTTTCTGTGTCCCCAGGACCTGAGGCTGCTCAGTAAGAGTGTCACAAATTAAATGCATTTCAGCGGAAGCTTCAACCCACAAAAGGTGACCAAGTGTTTAAAATTATGTATAAGACATTAAAATTTAGTTACAAACAACTATTTGTGCCCATCCCTCCAAATGGTGGTCCAGCCTCTCTCTAACTGCTGGTCTCTCCCTTTTCCCCTTGCAGGGCCCTGTATTTGGAATGTCCAGAACGGCTGCAAACTCCCAACGGTTAAAGGGAACCTGTGACTTTTAAAAGACAGTTATCTCCGAAGATGGCAGAAAAACACCCTGTAAAGGAAAATCTTAGCAGGAGATAAAGGGCATCAGGAGTAGGTAGCTCCTTCTTATGAACTGTTCCCAGGTGGTTCCTGCCTGGCTACTCCACCCCCAGGCCCAGGTTAACCCTTCCCTGCCCTCACCTCAGTCAGGTGCTGGGAAAGATGGGAATTCAAGTACTACTTGCTGATGAGAAGAAAACAGAAAAAGGGGGAGGGGGCCATGACTTCACTGCTCTCCACCCCCAACCCCAGCCCGCTTTCTTCTCCCAAAGAGCCTTCTGTTCAGAGAAATTAAAGGACTGGATAGCAGATCACCCATTCAGGACAGAAAAGCTTCACTGTGCAGACTGTATTGTGGGCAACCAGACGTTACACTTTTTTCGCTCATGAACTTTCGGAGGCCATTTGAATAAAAGACTGTTTGTTCCTGGACAAACACGCACCAGCAAAGACGCCTGTAAGAGGAGGGGCGTTCTGTTTTGCATTTCCTCTTTGGAGAGCGGGTGGGGGGAGGAGAGAGAGACTTGCTCTACTTACTTCTCAGATAAAAGAACCTAATTTGTTTACTATTGCTGGGGATTCATATTTACAAGTTTCCTGTGCCACTGTGGTAAAAAGAAATGCTATTTTTAAGAAGTAAAAACCCACACAAGCCTCCCTATGTACGGTTCTTCTTCTCCTTCCTGCCTCCCCACTTGCATTTTACAGATGGTATACAGGCCAACTCAGAGCTCACCAGGTAACTCGGGGTGCTGTCATGTCTGGTCCAGCCCCCTTAGGAAGCCATCGCTAGTCAAAGTTCCGTGAAATTCTCAGCGCCTCCAAAGTCACACCCCAGATGTGCTCCTTTTCAGGAAACCCAACTCCTGGCAGATGGGAACCCCAGCCCCGAATGTTCATCTCCCCACCCCTGCAGTCGCCCGTTCCTTGTCTACATGACGGCTTCTGAAGTCAACAGGGGAAGATGGTGAGTTGTGTCCTTTTACAAGAGCTGCAGCGCCATAACTGGGTCACGAACCGTGTGACGAATCACAGTGGCCTGTCACCACAGGGACTGTGGCTCCAGCCTGGCTTGGTCATTTGTGAACCACAAAATGACCCCGTCATCTGCAGGGGCCGCTGGCTCTGGAGGTCCAGCCCTGCCTGGCCTGGCCTGCCTGGGCTGCAGGGGAAGTGGGGCCGGGCCTGGCCCCGGGCCTCGGGCACTGGCAGCCATTAGAAAGGCTCTGACCACCTCAGACCTCTTCTTAGTCAGGTCCCGACAGGCTCCAGCTCAGCCAGCATTTGCCACAGGTGCTCTGTGGCCTGGATTCCATTGAGCAACACAGCCCAAAAGAGAAAAAGAAGACACCTAAAATAAATTCCTTTTCAAGAAAAAGAAAGAAAAGCACCAGAAAGGAAACTCTCCCCGACTTAGGCTGGGGTCCTTCGGGGTGCCTGTCACTTACTCATTGGTTGCACTAAAACCTGAGACAATCCGTAGTCTTTCCCCAATCACTGCCAGGATTTCAGGAATTTTCAGGAGGGGAGCATTCTTGGCCAGTGGGCCCCTCATGGTGTCTGTTCTTGCTCAGGGGAGCAGTTAACCCCTTCCTTTCCTGCTACCTATGTGGTCACTTTTGTGGGCCCGCAGTGCTGAACGAAGCCCCGTAGGTCCAAGAGGTGCTCTGATAAATGAGGGAAACGCTGCATGCTGGTGGCTGCAGGGACGGCTCAGTTCTCACAACCTCTCAGCACAACCTCCCGCTCCAACTCTCTGGAAAGTGCACCTTTGCCACAGTTTGGGTAAAATTGGTCCGGAAGCTTTCCAGTGGCCCAAGCACTCTCCGGTCCAGCCCCTCCCCTCCCCTCAGCAATTTTAGAAAGGAACCCTTTTTTTTTTAATCACACAATAATTCACAAAGGTAACTGCTAACGTCTTGGGAGGGGATGAGGAGTCTTTCCCAACAGACCAAAGAAACAAATGGGAAGGAAGCAGGCAACACTTGTGAAATCCCAAACCAGACGGGTATGAACAACATCATAAATTATGGCTCCCTCCCGCTGCCTCCGGCCTGTCACTGAGTGGTCAGTCTCCATGGACTTGCCCAGCACGGGCGACACTGTTGTCCGGGAGCTCAGGTCGCCTGGGCCTCTGAGGCCCCTGTCTGCCCTGCAGCGCCCTGCGGGGTGGCTGGTGGGACAGCCGCGAGCTCAGCGCTGCACACGCCATCGGTCCCCTGGGCTGCACAGGAGCACCAACCAATGGCCTCGGCTCTCAGGTCCCAGCGCCGGGGCCAGCAGGCAGCAGGGGCGCACGGGGAAGGGGAGGGGTGTGCCCACCGCCCCTGGCCTTCCGGGCAGGGCCTCTGGGCAGTGTCCAGCTGGGAGCCACCGTTGACCTCTGCTCAAGGGCGTGGGAGGGGGCGGGGAGGGGTCACACCCAGGACTCCTCCCGTGCCAGGTGCCAGGAGGGAGAAGTCAAGGTCAAACGCTGCTACCAAAAGCCCCTCTGAGCTTGGACCCAAGGCCACTCAGCCCACTTTGCCCCTTGTCTTCCTTCTCTGGAGCAGACATGCTGTGACCCCCCCATGTTATTTGTTCTGTCAGGAGTTCAGACGCCCCCACCCTGCTTAGACACTGCAGTGTTTGTCCCCCCTCCCTCGTCAACCTATTGTCTTGTTTTTTGGCAGCCAGTCAGCCACGCACCCTGAGGTGGGCAAACCCCTGGGTTCACATTGGCATTTGTGTCCACACCAGCCTGCTGTCCCGCCCTCTTAGTGACTGCAACAGGCACCACAGAAACAGTGAACAATAGGAGATCGAAGTTGCTGAAACCCACTCATCGCGCAGATGTTTTCTGCTGAAGGCTGCTCTGTGGACCGTGTGTAAAGGGTGTGCATGTGCGCGTGTGCGTGCGTCTATGTGAAGCCAACAGCCTCACATTTGTTCTTCGGTAATTTGTCTTCAATCTGCCTTTTTTTTTTTTTTAATTATCATGAAAGGGCAATTATAGGACTCCAATAGAATCAACCTTTTCTGGCCAGCCGGTACTCCCAGAAACGAATGGGAACGTTGGGATTTCTCATGGGACAGGGAAAAGGGAACTCCAAATCAAGCGGAGTGGTGTGAGTCAGGCCCTGGAGAACGGGTGGGCAGAGGAAGTGTGCGGGGAGGCTTCCTGGATTTCTGTGGCAGGAAGAAACCGCCAGTGGGAGGCAGGGCAGTGAGGCAGAGGGCCAGGGAGGGGGAGGGGGAGAGGGGCCTCCTTCAGGCCTCTGGGGGAGGGCGGGTTTGCGGGTAGGAAGGCTGGGCTGCCTTTGTTCAGTTTGTGTGCTCAGTGAGTGCCCTAAGTGTGTCCTGGGTGGTCAGCTGCCTGGCTGGGTAACAGCTGGCACCTGTGCGTGAAAATGCGCCATGCATTAGCAGCATCATTATTTAGCATTAGAGCACTGCAAAGATAATTACTGCCAGTTAGAAAGGCAGAGGACAGAGGGAATTGAAACCCCAGGCCCGGCGGCTTATCAGAGGTTACAAGTCTGATTTCCAGCAGTCTTGGCGAGGGCCGCCTCTCGCAGAGCTGCGGCCTGTGACTGCACATTCAGCCGCTGGAGCCCGGGCCTGGGCCTCTTCGTATGGTCTCGTCCTGGCTCCAGGCCAGGGTCAAAGTCTTGTCAGATAAAATATCAAAGGTCAGCACACTAAAAATTTCCTGATCACCAAAGACATTCTACCTGGAATGCCAGAACCATCCTGTTCATCAGGAATGAAAGGGGTCGAATAAAGGAGAGCAGGTATTTTGGTCTTCAACTTAACAATAATAACCTCACCCGTTCACAAGCTTCGGGCTCTTGTGTGTCAGACACTATGGGAGCACTCTCATGAATTCCCTTCCTCAAGCATCACAGCCTTTAAAGGAGGACACGATTATTACACCCATTGGATAGATGAGAAAACTGAGGTCCAGGAGCGTGCACAAAGTTAGTCAGCATTTTTGGTTCTACCTTACTGCCTAGAGATTGAAGAGTTGTTATTAAGTCTCAAAACTAACCAGAGAGCGAAGCGAATGGAGAATACTAGACTCTCCATTAACCGGAGCTGAAGCAGTTGTCACTTTCAATGCTCAAGATTTTGTCAGTTGCTTGAGTTCCGGTTAATGGAGAGTCTACTTACATTTATCTAGTATCCACCAATCCCCATGGGTGCTGGTTAACTGAGAGTCTACAGTACATATACTCAGATTTTCTACAGCTAATAAAGACCCTTACTCAAAGCTTGAAATTTAGTACATAAATGCTAGTTTTCCAAACATACATTCTCTCTACATATATCCTTGGTTGGGTCAGTAGTAAATCTCACAGAAATAAATGTGTGATTTCTGGAAAATAAAGAATTGTCCGGAAGTGTCTTCTTTTATGGATTGGTATGCTAATTTAATTAGTGAAAAATATTTTACAATATACCTCATTAAAAAGTATGCGCTGTGGGATGCCAGGATAGCTCAGTGGTTGAGCACTTGCCTTGCAAAGGCAAGGTACGGGGTTCGATCCCTGGTCCTGGCCCTTTCAAACCCATATGTTGAACTGCAGCACAATTGGTAACCGCTGTGATGGCTCAGAGTCAAAGGTTCTCACCTCCAATGAAGGAGGCCCCTGGTTTGGTTCCCACCTCATGCGTCCCCACATCCACCTGTGAGGAATGAAACCATGTCATAACTAATGACGTGCAACTATGGAGACTGTCTGCACCCCACCCACTCCCACCTCTCTCTCACCTCTCAAAAAATAAAATAAATCTTAAAAAACAGTATGCACTCAACACATGCAACTAACTATATGGACAATAATATGGTAAATAGTTTAGGAATCAAAATGGGCTTTGTGGAGGAAGCCAGGATAGCTCATCAAGTTGCGTGCCTGCCTTGTAACTGCAAAGTCTGGGAATCAAATCCCAGCCCCAGCCCCAGTCCGTGCAAACCCTTATGCTGAACTGCAGCATAACTGGTAGCTGCCGGGATGGCTTAGGGGAGAAGGTTCTCCTCTCCCAGGTGGGAGGCCACTGGTTTGGTTCCTACCCCACAGGAGTTTCATATCCACCTATGTGGAATGAGACTGTGTCATAACTAATGATGTAGGCTATGGAGACTGCTCTGGGCCCTTCCCCCTTTCTCTCTGTCTCTGTTTCTGTCTCTCTTTCACCTTCTCTCAAACAATAAAATACATCTCTAAAAAAAAAATTGGCTTTGTGTTTGAGTCCCAGCTAGGCTAATACAACTCCTGACCTAATCTGATTTTTACATCATAGTGACTGAAATCCAAGAAGACATTAAATTTCCAGTGAACATGTTGACTTTATACCATCAAATTATAATGTCAAGTTGAAGGATTATGGTTATTAATATTAATAATAAGTATTAATAATAACCCCTAACATGAACTCGGCAATTATTGTGTCAAGTATTGCATCAAATGCTAAACATTCATTGTTGTATTTAATCCTTACAAAGAAAGCCCTGGCTTCCACACCTCCTTCAACCACCTCCTCCCTGTACAGTAGCCAAAGAGCTCTTTATAAAATGTAAATCAGGTCAAGTCCTCTTTTTGGCTAAAGTCCTTCAAAGCCTGGCCAGAGTGCTCAAGAAAATGTCAACTGCTTCCCTTGGCCTACAAGCCAACATCTAGAGCAGCCTATTTACTCCATAGCACACAGCATAGTCATCCTCCATGAGTCAGGCCCTTGGGTCTCTTCAGCCTTCAAAGACGTTCATACCCCAGGGCCTTTGCACATGCTTCTCCCTCTGCTTGGCATATTCTGCCTTTGCCTGGCTAATATATTTTGTCTCTTCAGTTTAAATGTTTCCATGTCATGGAGCCCTTCCTTCAAAGCAGTCAAACTAACCTAGCACTCTTCCTTCGTAGCACTTAGCATCATGTCAAATAACATTTTGTTTGCTTACTTGTTTGTTTCCCTCTCGGCGCCGTAGAGCCAGCAGGACAGGGACACACATTCAGCACCGCTCTCCACTCCATCCTCGATGTCTGGTGCTTCTGGAACGGGCAACAGTATTTATTACGCTAATGAACAGCATAACACTCTCAGAAACCGAAAACAAAATGACACATACATGATCATGAGAAATGTAAACATTAACCGGAGTCTATAGAAAATGAACGTACCAGGTGAAAAACCTTTCATTAGATCAGGATATTTCCAAATACATCAGAGGTTAACATGTTGCGTACGGCGGGGTTTAAAACCCTCATACCCCTCTGTTCCAGCAGGTATTTAAATGAGACCACGTTGAAATGAACTCTTCTCTTTAAAATGGTATTGCTTCCATATTATTTATAACTTTTCAATGAAATTTTTTGTACTTACGTAAATTTATCCATTGATAATATTTGCTCATTATATGTCAACCAAACCTTATTAATTAAATAAATCTTGCAAAAAATAAAAGGTCAAGTGTAAAAATGAGAATTCTCGTTACCCATCCTTAACACATGGCTCATAAAAAAACGAAGATTCTCGTGATTCGTATGCAATGTGTTAAGACATCAGCTTGCATGTTTATTGTAGCCACAAAGGTTAGTTAACATTAAGTATTCTGTGGCTTCAGATGTAATGTTTCCTACTGTTTCGGGTATTTTGTGTTTTTTTTAAGCTTTCAAAGTACTTGAGCATTTAAACTATGTATGGGCAGATGGGTATTCCATCTAGTCATTTCTGCTCTTACCTAAGAAAACCAGCAGAACGTGGTTTTATTGCACAACAATGGGAGCCAAATGTTGCCCCAAACCCAGTGACTTATTCTTCTAGCACTGCTAAATCTTTGAATAGCTCATAAGCAGCCCTCATTCAAGGGAAAGGTAAAATTCAGGTTAAAGAGGAGGGGTGGTTTTCATGCTTACAATGATGAAGTTCCTTCAAGAACATCAAGGATTCGCTGTTTCTCCAAACAGTAAGCAGACGGCTTTTTTGCAACAAGGCAGCCGTCATGGGTCTTATCTTTGTGATGCTTTCACAGCTTAGTAAACCTGCATGTGCTACTGAGGAAATGCAGCAGGTTCCAGTAAAGGCCTGCACACTGCACACGGAGGAGTCATTTCCCTTCAGAGAAATGAAGTTTTCTGTTGCCTTATGGCAGGACCCAGAGATGCTCAGTAGGAAAACACAGGAGTTTGATTCACACAGGACAAAACACAACAACCCCAGGGGGCGGGGGAGACTTTCCTGAAATACTTGCATTTCCCTTGTTTTACATGACACTGTGTATGGTTTATATTTCACGTACCACAGGCGGCTGAAAACGGTCATTTCCCGGCACCTCCAATGGTGGGTTTCCAGGGAAGAGAACATTCTGACTAACCAATGCTACTTGTTTTAACTTTGAATCTTGAAACTAGTGAAAGAAAGCTGATGTATACTTGCAGGGTGGGGGCTGAGGGTTGTTGGGAGTGGGGAGGGGACTGCAAAGAAACAACCTAGAGTTGGTCCTGTTATCAGTCACCTCAGTCTTTTGTGAGAGTTTTAACAAGCAAAACCTACCCACACAGTTCAGCACCGATAAGCATTTTCAGCGTGTCAGAGCATAAATGCGACATCGTCTCCCTTGGTATCAAAAGGGTTTTTTAATGTAAATACTCAGACCAAAGTGAGATATTTAGAGCTCTGTAACATCTAAACCATCTAGTATACAAATATGTTTTTACTGGTTCGCTCACTCTTTCACGTGGTGTGTGTGTGTGTGTGTGTGTGTGTGTGTGTTGGGGTGGAGTTTTCAAACCTTGAGACTCCTATGTAACATTTATCTCTTGTTACACTTAAATGAAGTTCAGCAGAGGTAGGCAAAGTGAACCTTCAGTTTGCTCTGGTTTTATAAATGCATCAATCATTTCTTTAGTGTGGTTATTGTAAAAATTGTCTGAACAAGGCTCTCAGGGCCCCCTCAGCCTCCAGGAAGCCCCCTGTGACATGGGAAAAACCTTAGTGTATTAGATGAGATCAGTTCGTAGAAATGATAGACTCTAAGGAATAATCAGTGAATGTATGGCTTCCAGGAATTTAAGAACCTCAACCCCACCTAGGGATGAGCCTACACTCTGAAGAAAGTAATAGCAAGTCACCAAACAGGAACCTGCGCTGATCATAGTGTGGGAATGAAGTGAACCGATCTCAAGGAAGACTCTTCGAGGGCTGCAGTGATCAGCATGAGGACTAAAAAGGGGTTAGAGCCAAAAATCAGCACTCTCTCCTCAACATCATTGAGAGGAAAGAGGAAGAGGAGGATTTGACCAGCGAATAACGAATAACGTTACTACTTATGTGCTCTGGGAGACACGCCCGACTGGAGGCAGGAGGCTTTGGTGGCGAGACAGCAGTAGCCACTAGTGTACATATTTGTGACCACTTGATGGTCTATTTTACGTTAAATATGAATGAGCAGGACTTGTGAGTTTCTTGTGGGTTTTAGTTACACAAGAGGCAATTCTAAGCCAAACGCTTCCAGGTTCCCCGGCTACTCATGTCTTGTCCTCAGCAGCCCAAGATCAGACAGGGGACTCGCCGTGGTAGTGCCCCTGGAAGACCAGTCTCAGCAGCCCCTCAGCCTCTACGTGATGTCACCAGCTCAGCTCTAACTGAAACAAACAGATTGAAGCAAAAACCCCAGCACACAGTGAGCCCCTGAGAGGGAAAGGCTCATTTCTTCACAACACCCATGTCACGGGTACAACACCAACATCTGATCTTTTTTCACATGATTCGTAACTTAGTCATAGGCTGACCAGATGTTTTATTTTAAACGGTAGAGAAACCAACGGTACTGTCCTGTTTCAAATGGTACGTATGGTCAGCCTACTGTCTCTGGGCTAAATTCAAGGTGTCAGGCTGACCATACGTACTGTTTGAAATGGGGCAGAACTGTTGTTTACTGTCCCATTTAAAACAGTATGTACATCTGGTCAGCCTAATTAGTCAGAAAGCAGTTATTTTTCAATATAGTCTTGAAAATAGACAACCCGAAGTCAAGGTTTCTAGGATTTTCCCTCCAGGACTACATGTTTGAAGAAGAATCTTCCTGAGTGGCCATACTTATGTCTAGTGGGCCAAGAAGCCTGAAATCTTTTCCAAGAAAATGAAAGGAAATTCCACGCTTCCTATTGTGAGGTATTCTCAACTTTGAAAGTCAGGCCTCTTCAGAAGTGGAGAAATGACTGTGTGAAGGCAGTCACTCCGTGCCACTCAAGACAGTGAGAAATGAGAAGTGACTGGTGCCTCTGTTTGTTGGGGGAAGCACTTACGTTTTCTCAGGACTCTTCACTGTAGGAGGAAAGCCACACACGAACGTGTTATGTTAAGCCGCCTAGAGACCATGAAGCTAGGGTTTCAGAGAACATCCTGGCCCGACCTGGATTGGTGATTGCCTCCAAGCCTCGAGTTACTCAGGTGATCCTTCAATTTACCTGAAGGCCTGAGAGGAGTAATGTAAAAATCTAGAAGAACTGAGCTCATAAAGTGATAAGTAACACAACTCGGCGAGCCTATTAGAGGGGAAAATTGAAAAGGCTGCAGCCAATTATTAATAAGACAGCTGAACATGAGACGTCTAGAGGAGTACGAGGGCTGTAGGAAGCAGATTGCGGATATGAAAACGCTCAGGACAGAGGTGGCCACCTTGGCAGCCCCCGGGGGCAAGTCCAGCCAGGAGAGGAGGGATTCTCATGGTCTACAGGGATTAATAAATAAATAAATGCATAATTATACATAAAAGGGTGCTACCATGAGCTCAAGATGTCTTAGTTTTTCATTTAGGAAAACCCACATTTTCACTTCCTCTGTCTCACACACAAACAAAAATTGTTTTAGTTCTACTTTGAGTCCACTAACTTGGGTCAGAAAGCGCAGGAGAAGGGAAGCGGGGATAGCTTAGTGTAAGGTGACCAGACGTCCCGCTTTTGGCGGGACAGTCCCAATTTTTAACAATTTGTCCCGCATCCTGCAGCGTTTTAAAAAAGTCCCAATTTTTGGAAAGAATGCACGACAAGCTAGGGAACGGGGGGAGATAGACCAAATTTTTAATCAAGAACCCCCTCCCCCCCGGTCAATGGTGTCCCGCTTTACCAATGTTGAAATCTGGTCACCTTAGCTTAGTGGGTTAAGCGTCTGCTGTGTAGCCCCAGGGTCTGAGGATCGAGTCCTGGCCCCAGCCCATATGCTGAACCGGGGTGTTACCCACACAGGAGGCCCCCAGTTGGGTTCTTGCTGGGCCGGCCCGGTTCCTGCCCTGTGCAGCCCAGCGCCCACCTGTGTGGAACATAACCATGTAGAAAACCGATGATGTGCAACTATGGAGACTGCTCTGGGCCCTCCCCCTCCTCTCTGCCTCTGTCTAAAAACAATAAAATAAATCTTAAAAAAAAAAAAAAAAGAATGAGCAGGATAAAGTGATCCATCTCATCTAAACAACAAAAATATTTTGCTTTTAGGAAAAGAAAACCACTTTTCACACTTCTGTGAAAAGGGACCGAACTCAGATGAGTCAGGTGAGAGTCCGGACGCAGAATTTAAGGCAGCACTGGCTCTCCGGCTCCTGCCAGTACAGGGTTGGCAGCTAAGAGGGAGGGCTTCCTTAAATTTTGTGCTTGCCTCACTCTGGTTCTGATCCACTAGTGATCTCAGTGGGAGGGGAAGAAGGCAGAATGGTCCATAAAATAAAGGCTCTTTTATCATAAATAAAATGGAAAAAGTATTGGGCTTTTCATTTCTATTATATTTTAGAACTCAAATGACAAAACTCTGAATTTTAACCCCCCTGACTATCTTGATGTAGTCGGGCATCTAGTCCAATCACCTCATCGAACACACGCTCTCAGAAGCTTTCAGAAGTTTCACTCAATACTGCGATCTGTGGGCTAATAAGGTGGTTTCTTGCTACTACTGAAATCTCTCTGCCCTGATTGCTCTCCCTGTACATGTGGAACAGCTGGGCAATCTCTTTTTTAACCTTTATTTTTCTAAAAACATCTCATGGTCACCTTTTAGCCTTTCTCAGCCCCTTTCAGCTTTTCTTACTAAACCCATTTTCATTTAGTCATTGAGACTGTTGGTTTCTAGAGTTTCTATCTAGTTATACACCCAACAGTGGTATATGAGTTAAACCTAGAGTTTGAAAGAGAGAGAGAGGAGAGAGAAGAAGGAGAAAGAGAAGGAGAGGGAGAAGAAAAAGGAGAAGAAGGGAAAGAAGGAAGGAAGGAAGGAAGGAAGGAGGGAAGGAAGGAAAAGAAAGAAAGAAAGAAAGAAAGAAAGAAAGAAAGAAAGGAAGGAAGAGAAAAATCATTTTCTCTACAAAAGTCTTTCAGCAAATGTGTTAGTGTAAAGATGTGATCAAAAAATGTGGTGAACATTTACATTTTAAAAATGTATTACAGTGAAAGACACATTGCCATTAATTCCCCTCAGAAAACTTCCCGTCACTTTGAACACACAGATCCCACTGTTCTTGCCACTTTCTGAAGCCTTTCTGAAAGTCCTCCTTTGTGTCTTTAGTTGTGCCTGTGTGGCTGCCTCAATGTCCTGAATTGATTCACAACATCTACCTTTCATGGTCATTTTGACTTGGGGGAAGAGCCAGAAGATGCATGGGTCACATGGCTTTTGGTTCAGCAATTTCTGTCAACTAGAAACATGGTGGTGTGTCCTCGTTCACCATCAGGATCACCACTGGATCCGGCACTGTGTGCCTTCTGGCTGTTCCCCAACGTCAAAACGACCATCAGAAGTAAACATTCTGAATCGATCCAGGACATCAAAATAGCCACAACAGCGCAACTAAACACGCTCGTGCGAGAACTTCCAGAACTGCTTCAGAAAGTGGCAAGAATGATGGGATATGTATGTTTGAAGTGAGGGGGCGTATTTTGAGGGGGATTAAATAGTCATGAGTTTTTTACTGTAATAATTTTTTTTTTAATTTAAACATTCGCCATATTTTTTGATTCACATACACAGCCTATACCAGAAATAATGGGGGCTGATCCTTTAGGAAAGATAAAAAATGTGTTCTTTAGACTACGAAGCTCTGATTTTTGTGCTCTCTGAGCAAAGCCAAAGGCGTCTATAATATATAGGCCCCTCGATTTATAACAGAACACAGGGCTTTATTATCTTGGTTGATTGTCCTAAGGAAAGGGGTCTGACCTAGGCTGCTCGTAGCCACGAGGTGGCTTGACATGACCATGCTGCTTAGTAGGACCACTGTACTAGACGTTAGAAGTGGGAGACCGTAAGGGAGAAAGTGGAAACAGAAAGCGGTGAGGGAAGAAAGCAAACTGAAGGCGTGAAGGCGTGGACGTCGGGAGGCAATAAACGCCATGAGCTAATAGCATCTACAGGCTGCAGGGAGGAGAGACAGGCTAGATGGCCCTGGCAGGAGAAACGCCAGCTCTGAGGGTCTGAGAAACGAATATGAGTGGCGTTTGCCTGTGAACACCTGCTGTCCTTTCTTCAGTGAGCAGCAGTATGAGCTTTCTTGGAGCAGGTCACCTCCCTGCTGTCAGTCACTCTGTTTGTATAGAAAGTCCACTGAACCTAGCTCTGCCCTGAGCTCCAGCTCTGGGACTGGCCAGTCAGAGCATCACATTGATCTGGCTACAGGGACTGCAGCGAGAATGGGCCTGGGACCCAAGCCACGTCAGTGCGAGCCAATGGCTTCCACAACTGCTACCATAACTCTCTGCAAAGAGAAGCCCCTCAGGGGGAAGTCGGGATGGTTCAGCAGGTTGAACGCCTATCTTGCAGCCCCGGGGTTCGAGGGTTGAGTCCCAGCCCTTGCCCGTGTAGACCCATATGCTGAACTGGGGTGTGTCCCCAGTTCAGCTGTCACCAGGGCAAGCCTCCTATATGGGAGGCCCCCAGCCCGGTTCCTGCCCTGCATAGCCCCACGCCCACCTGCAGAATGAAACTATGTGGAGAGCTAATGGCGTGCAACAATGGATGCTGCTCTGGGCCCTCCCCCTTCTCTCTGTCTCTCTATCAGAAACAATAGAGGTAGATCTAGTAGAAAAAGAGAGAGAGAGAGAGAAGCCCTTTTTGCTTGGGAAGCTAACATTGTCAGGGACCACCAGGCAGAGAAAGTCAGCCTCAAAAATCAGCCCATA